>JNEM01011324.1:0-13049 GCA_000697335.1 Conidiobolus incongruus B7586 | reverse complement strand
ATATCAGAGGATTATTAGGCTATTCTTATATTATATTTTTTAAAGTTAATTTATCGATAATATGATTAGAATAAATACGCTCTAATGAATTTAACAATTGATAATATAAATATTAATAATTATAAATATAAACAGATATATTCAAAATAATAATGTTGTTAATTAATTTATAAAACATTCATATTAATTTAATAAAATATGCATTATTATATTTAATTCCAATTTATATTTAGAATTGATTGAAATAATAGTCATTATTCTAAAGGATGTTTTAGGTAGTATTTTGAAATAAATTATAATATAAAATGATAAATATGATATCATCTTTTGTGCTAATTTAGAGTTATTGAATAAGTTTTAAGATATAAGTACTTAATCAATTTAAAATTATCAAATTATCATTAACCAAATTTCAAAATTAGTCCTCCTAATCTATTTATTTGTTTATTCTACTTACAGTAAATTGATAATTATAATTTTCAAAATCATATTGATTGAATAAATAATATAAAATATCATGATTTTTAATTTTTGATTATAAATACATTTTAAATAATTTATTAACATGATTACTAATATTATTATGTTTAAATTGAGGTTAATATTAATTTACTTAAAAAATCCTCAAAATTTACATTTTGATTATCAAAATATTTTTGGATAATTAAATAAAACAAATTTAAAATGCCAAATAACAAAATATAAATAAATATTGAATTTAAATTTTAAGTGGTTACATATCGCCTTCAATATTATCGGGTGTAAGATATGCTTGTAATTAGTAAATGTAATCCTATAGTACCAAATGCAAAATTTTAGAATTATTCATTGAATATCAAAAATAATGAGTGATAGGCAATATATCCAATCAGAATATCAAAGTAGATGTTCAACTAATAATCAATTTAAAAATAAATGTAGATAATTGTTTTTAATTTAATGTAAGTTAGCAAATATTAAAGAGAAACTGGTCATTCAAATTATTTGATGATTATAAACAAAAATAAGTTTTTAATTATCGATAGAAAATTAAAAAAGCAATTATACACCTCTGTGATTATTTATATTATAATCTACACGCTATATATTAAATCATTATTAATAATTTTTGGATCTTTCCAATTAACACCATCCAAATCCATCTAATAACAGATCTATGGAAAAAAATCTTACCATAATAAAAATAGGGCTATTATTAAGTGGTGAGGATATTTGTGATGATGCTAAGTCAATATCGAGTCCACAGCTGGCAATGGCTAATTAATTATTAAGGTTTACAAATATGCCTTGCGTGAACGATTTGATCTATTGTTGGAAAAGATGACCATGAAATGCAGATAATTAAATATTAAATTAATAAAGGAAATTTCAATATCTATATACTTTCCCATATTAACTAAATATATAATATGAATTGAGAAATTTTATTTTTGATTAAATGCAAATTATAACAATCTTGGATAATTTGAATAGAATCATATTTAACATTACATGTGAATATGGATAGTATATAAAATTTTTGATAAGATGTTGATAAAAACTTTACTATTGTAATATATAATGTGCTTATTAATTCCGAAATATAACAAGCAATTAATATATTCTTTTGTTCAGTCTGTGTTATCAGAAATTGAGTTTTAATATTAATATAATGGAGTATAGTATTCATTAATCGAAATATTACTCCACTTTACCATACTCAGTAGAAGATCGCATTAAACAATGAGAATTTCATACTAAACAATATCAAATTCATTACTAATCAAAGCTTAGTTGATACAAAAGGGTATAAATATAATAATTTTATTCAAAATTAATATAAACCCTTTGCTTCTCAAAATTGTTAATATTTTTTTATTTACTTAAGTTTGTCTGGATAAAACATCACATACCTTTGATATTTCACCTATTATTAAAGGAGTTAAATCCGAAATAATTTTCAAGTTCTACCAATTCAAATGGGATTTATACATGAGATTACTTACACAAGGAAGATGTCGTGATTACAACACTAATAGAGAGGTATATTTAAGAGATAAAAGTTAATTTAACTATAATGTAACAATTTCGTCGATTATTATTTCTAATCTCAATTTCATTTCTTGAATTAATTAATTTATCTTAGATATTATCTTTTAAAAATAAGCTGATTAGATAGATTAAAAAGCACATTAATTATAAGATGACAGAACTGATTAATTAAAATAAATATCTTAAGTTTTTTTATTTTAATTAAATTTATGAGGTACTTGTTTATATTAATTTTAAGAAATGCAAAGAAAAGTGAAATTAGTTTATTTAGCCATGTATAATTATTTGATTGAATGTTAAAAATTTTGATTATGAATAAATATTATATTATTATAATATTATAATATTTCATTAAATTTGAATTACTATTATTTTAATATAAATTTATTTTATATATTGAGATAGTTGTTGAATTTACATCATTTTACATCATATTAATATTACTTTAAAGTGATTGGTGATTGGATTAGCATACCTTTCTAAATTTATAATAAAAAACAAATTACCAGTTAATTCCATATTTAGGTCAATCAAACTTTGAAAAAAAATTTCAATTAAAGTGATTTTAATATCGGACATAAGAAAAAAAAGTAATCAATTTTTCTTATTCATTAAAATAAACTTAATAATAATCAATTTATTTAATATTAGTATTAAAAAAATGTTGAAAATTTCAACTAAAATAATTTTAAAGTTTAATTATTATTCTTTTCACTATTCGATGATTATAAAAATATTAGTATTATGCGAAAAGATATATATATTGATATGGTTATATACAAATTTGGTAATATGACACCGTAATATATCTTCTGATTTGCTTTTAAGAACCTTTTCAGTTGTGATTCAATAATCCATTAAAACAAACTTTTCGCTTGGGATTGATAAAACTAGCCAAGAATCTTATACTTCGATATTAGAATTTTTAATGATAATTAATTTATCCTGCTATGTATTATTATTATTATTATTGTTATTATTGTTATTATTATTGTTATTACTACTATTATTGATTATTTTAGGAAGTGCTTATTGATTGGATGTACTTGATTTCGATTCATAAGATAAAGTATAAGGGAGTTGTTGGTTATTTGCTTGATGGTCAGCTGATGAACTATAGGTTGATTCTAATAATGGAAAATTACTACTATTGTGATAGATTGGACTAGACTGAATTGGTTGAAGCGGACATATTACGGGTTGCGATGCTGGCATATAATCAGAAGATTTGTCCTGAGGGTAAGGTTGAGGGAAGTTATCCCCGTAGATACTTTGATCTTGAGCAGATGCAGTAGGTATAGGGGCAGTCAAAGGCTTTTGAGAATAGTTTAGCATTTGACTGGGAGTTGAGTTTTGTAGATAAGGATACAATAAATTCATGTTACCTGGCGCTGAAACAGCTTCTTGGTGCGTTACAGGTATGTGATTTGTGAGAAAAGCGTTTGGTTGGAGATTATTAGCCATGCTATGGCTGCTAGATCCATAAGTAGCATTATAAACCGGATAGGTGTATGGCCCTTGGGTATTGTTGAATTTATGGGATTCGGTGTATTGGGTTGATATAAAGAATGGGTTATTAACATTACTTTGGGACGGATTCGGTAAAGCGTGCATCGCACTTGTTTCTATATGAGAGCTTGGTAGTTGATTATAAGAAACCGGGACAGTGTTGTAACTTGGCTGAGATATTGTGTAAGGATTAAAAGGTGGAACAGTGTTGATACTATGATTTAAAAAAGGAGGATAATCTGTTGATATATTGCTTGGGGTGTGTGGGTAAAGAGAAGGAGTCGAATTTAAAGGATAAGGGCTAATCTGCAGAGGGTTCGTTTTTCTTGGTTGAGGCATAATAGATATCGTCTTGAAAATTGAATCCATATCAGTTCCCAAACCACATGCCTTTAAGGCACCATCTAAAGTAGCATCAAATTTTGACTTAGGACCCCTCTTCCTATGCTCAAGTTTATAGGTACAAACAAATCTTTTTCTCTCGCAAGGCCTACAACCATTGATATTTTTATCACAAAAAACTCGCTTTATTCTGCATTGATCACATGGTCTATTGTGCTTAGTCGGAGGAGTTGTAGTAGGTGCTCCAGCTTGAGAAACAGTAGAGCTAGTATCATTTGTAGTGCTGACACTCTCTACATCTGGCTTGCTTTTCGGGTCCATGCTATTTTGGTCATGTAAAGGAAATGAGGATAAAAGGCAAAAGGTTACTCTATTAGTCTGGAGTTCCCACTTATATATCAAAAAATTATCCAATTTTCCCTAATTTTACTAAATTAATTTGTAGTAATGAGATTTTTGTGCAATTTGATTCAATTCAATTGATTTTTCAGTAGTTAATCAATGATAAATTTGTGCTTGGGTCTTGTTGAATTACAGTGTAAGTTCTTGCTAAAATAATGTAATATAGGGGTGTCATGGGAATGAGTGTTTTATCTATGGATGAACAAATAACAAGGTATTGAATATTTATATTACAACTATTAAAACAACATCAAATCATTTTTATAATTAGGCTTCTATTCGAATCATTCCGAGTCATATAATGCGCATAAGGGCTGAAAAAAAGTTCAAATGGTTGCCTTTTAGGATTTTTATTGTCAGATCCTTTACTTGATATATAAAGTTGAATCTTAAAAATATTAATATAATCTCATTACATGCTTTTGATTCAAATAATTATTATCCATTTTTCCATATTTATATATATTTTAAATTTTCATTTGATTGGATCAAAGAACCACATGTCTGACGAAGAATATTAATTAACTTCACATTAAAATTATATTAAGGAATTTTGAACAAAAATTATAATAAAAAGTATATATTTCACTTGCTAATGTGACTCCAGTCATAATCTAAAAAGTAATTTTATAAATAATGATTCTCGTTTAATATTATTTATCGAACTTAGGTTTATTACCAAATTGAAATGCTAAAATGGTACCGAAATCAAAACTATGTATATTAAATGTTAACTTTAATACTGATAATATATTTGAGGTTAAAATTCATATATCCTATCATAGAATTGTATCTTGTTAGTTAATCTGGTAACCATATTAATTGATTAATATGTTATATTCATTTTTTTAATTTGGCAATTAAGTTTCAAATAAAAAAACTACTTTATTATTTCTATAAACGTGACCATAAATAATATATATATATTTAGAAGAAAATATATATATATTAAGTAAATACTATACTAAATAAAAATTTGGATTTAAATTCATATTTTAACTATTATATATTAAAATTTTAATTATTCATTTTCTCTTGTTAGTAAAAATACGATATTTTGTCATACTATTCATTATAAATTCATCATTTTTCATATAAAAATTTTTTTCAAAATTATAAATACAAAAAGTAAATATCACTAATTACTATAAATTTTTTTAAACTTTAAAAATAATAACAATTATAATTTAATTATTTATATAAATTTATTCATTATAATTTGAAATATTTATATTTTTTTATATTACCAATGCTCAAAAAATCACAAAGTAACTATGCTCAAATCTATAGCCAATAAATGTTGAAAAAAAATTTACAACCGGGATTGATAATTTCTAATTTTAGAAATAATTCCAAGTTCTTTCAACGAAATAAAAATTTTCCCTAGTAATTTCAATATATGTACTGAAGAATGAAGTACTTTAAATCAGTTGATAAGCGGTTAAAGATCGCATCGGGTAAAAAAAATGAATTTAAAATGGTTCTATAAGGATAGATATAGTAACTTTGCTTAAATTAGAAGTGGTTACTTAATACCATTTTATATGTTTTATACGATTTAATTCTCTCAATTCAAATAATTGAATCAAATACTCTTATATACTCATTATTTGGACTAGGATAAACTATTAAGTTTATCTACATTTAGAAAAATTATAATAATGTTATAATACAGATAATTAAAAAATTTAGTATAACAATATTTTATTCACAATTATAAATAGAAGAAAGCTTTAAAGTTTATATATATAAGTTTTTTATTATATAGTTAGGAAGGTAACTTTATAATGATAATAATAATTATATCTATTCATCTCATTCCTAATAATTATGAGTATTATCTAAGCTGCAATATTAATTAATAAAATGTAGATTCAAATTATAATGAATAATTTATTATGCTATATTTAATTGATTTTTAAATATTGGAAATCATAAAATTAAGAAATTATCCAATACTGAAAAACTTTGAAAAATTATAATTATAATGAGATAATTAATAAATGTTAATTATTTTGAAAATAAAATTAATTAATTATTAATTTTTAAAATTAATAGTAAAAATTTAATTTTTTTACTTAGTATAATTAAAAATGTCATATTTTAAAATAAATTTTACATTACACAATTTAAAAAACACATTTCATTATTGATTAGATAATATAATTTAAAAATATTTAATATTAATATAAAATAAAAATAAATAATTCGTCAATGCTCAAGGTAACTTAATATTATATATATATATATATTTGTTTCACAAATAATTTAAATTTTTATTTAGTCTACTAGTTTGAATAAAATAATTATTTAATTAAATTTCGATTATTGCAATACTGATGTAATTATTTATATATTTAAGTTTATCAATAGTACTACTATATCATCAAATATACTTAATTTTTAATTAATATACTTCATTAAAGAATATATATTATAATCCTAATATAATTTAGTTTTTAATGAATAAATATGATTTGAAATTTTTGATAATTGACATCAATTATTAAATTTTTCCTCATAATTATTTTTAATTGATTTCTATTATAACAAAATTAATCTGAGTTAAAATATCTCGAGTATCCAAAATTTATTTTAATCATATAATTTACCTGATATCCTTTTAATTGGAGATAATATATTATTGTATTTTTGATTATATCTAATTATTTGAAAATATATTTTATAATAATTAAAAAAAATAATTTTAATTTTATTAAAATTATTTAAAAAAATGATATAAAATATATATTAGTGATTTTTGAAAAATTTTAAACTATTAAAATGAAGCTTGATGTTATTATATAAATACTTAAGTTAGTATTAATGAATTACTAAGTCCTATGAGATTCGTTCTAATAATAATATAATTCTTAAACCATTGCTCACTAACAACTAAGATATATACAATAACAATTTATTAGATAATACTATATTCGTAAATTTCTGTATACATATATGAGAATTAAGCAATTTCATGTCAAATACAAAAAATCATTTTCAAATTAATTTTTTCATTATATTTGATATTAAATATATTTTAACTTTTATTGTTTATATATATTGATAAAAACTAATTTTCTTACTTGATTTAATAGTAATTCTTAGCTCATTTAATAACAATTACTAATTCATAATTTAATTTTACATATTACTGATATAGCCGAAAATTAAATTAATTGAGATATCGGTAATAATGAGGAATATATGGGTCAATTTTTCAAATAATATTATAAGGTACACCAAATAAAAAAAATTTAATGATGAAGTTTCTGATGAATAATTTATTATGCATGAAATCATTAACTGAAACTTGTGGATTTAAAATTTATTCGGCAATCAAATCGCTGAATCCGTAAAATCAACAAAAGGTATATTATTGGATATTATTCGCCACATTTGATCAGAAAAAACAGAATCAATTTTATAAACCAATAAAAAATTAAGTTAATGCGCTTGAATAAAAATTTGGATAATTGTTTAAAATAAATTAATTGTTATCGCATAAATGCCAATTATCATACATAACTATACCAGTTATAATTTAAAAAAAATATTATTTTAATTAATTCTTGCATCCTTTAATTACCAAAATAAACTCAATTTCGACTTTTTTGATTCGATCGGGAATAGTTATAAAATTTTAGTCTATTTTTGGTAAATAATAACCACATTTTAATATTATTAATTATAATTAGATAATTGTAAATAGAACATTAACGGAAATAATTTTATTCTTTTTAGTTAACAAATATTGATAATAATTTATTTTATTTGAAAAATTTACATTTTAAAATAATTTAATGATGTTATTAAATATTGAATTGGTGGTATTAATAAATTATTAATATCAAGTTTCAAAAAAAATCTTTATTATATTAATTTATTAATAATAAATAGGATAAGAGTATGATTTATGGGGTTAAATTTAAAACGATCATAGATTGAATTAGATATAAATTATATATATTAACTAAATATTAAATTTCAAGTATTTTTTTAAATAAACAAATAGATCGGAATTTATATAAAATTTTTTATCACAAACTAATTTTCAAAATTATATATTTATTCATTTGATGGGATATAATCTTGTCAATCACTCAAGAAATTGCTATTATTACGTTGAATCGAGAAGTCACATTAGAGAACACCCATTTCCTGAACTGGGTAGCTATATTCCTTTCTGCCACTGAGTCATTTCTATACATAAAAATTAACAATGAAAGCTAATATAAGATGATCAAGAAAGAACTAATAAACACACCTCTTGTATCTTGATTCCAAAAGTATCCAGTCTCTAAGTTTTTCGCGTAACACTCACAAAAGTATTGAGTATTTACTTTATTCGCAGTAAGCCATTTTCACCTTATTTGGTGAATCCCATTAATTTCTCCTAACTCTGTGGTAATCTATCGTTTACCACTGGCGATTCCCGGTTTAAGCTCTAAAAGACTATTTCCTCCCATAACTACTGTCGTCATATTATAATTGTTTTTAATATATAAATAGCTTGATTAATATTTGTATTATAAAAAGAATGTATCTATATATAAACAAATTATGAAAATTCTGATTCAATAGTATTTAAAAATAATACAATTATAAAATGATTTTGAAAAAAAAATATTATTTTAATTATTATATTGTAGAAGTTATAATATATAAAATATTGGATAATTTCTTACTTTTCTATTCATAATACAGAGCTATCGATGATTTGATATATTGATTTAATATAAATATTTTTAATTAAATATATTTTTACTCTCATTAAATTTAGTTTTCAAATTTAAAAAAATTCTATATACCAACTATGACTTGAATTCTGCTTTTGATTAGCGGGGACTAATATTATTCATTGAATGAGTATATTCTTCAAAACAATATAATATTATACCAATTATTCCAAATAAATTAAAGAACCCTGAAAGGACAAAATTGTATATCATTTTCGATATATTTTATGAAAAAAATTGACTGAGATAGTATATTATACATGATATCTTTTATTATTATAATAAAACATTGTGAGATTGATAAATAAAAATATGTTGAATATTCTATATTCTATATTCTATCACTATCAAAAAAACAAGAAAAAGCTTTATATTTGAAATAAGTTAATAATTAACATGATTTAATTTTTCAATAAAGGTTATAATAAATAAATTTCATAAATATTTATATAAAACTATATAATATAAAAAATATATAGTAATCTTTAATAGTAATTTTTTTATTAGATTTACTATATATTTTTGATTCTTCCTTGAAAATTAATATATTATTTTATTGCATTTTAATATAAATGGCTTTTAAGAAAAAAAGGTTAATATTATTAATCTATTATTTTATTTTTTTAAAGTCAAATAATATTTTTATTAAAATTAAATTATGTTTATAAATACTTATAATTTATATTATTATAAAAAAAGTTGTTTTTTTATTAAGATTTTATAAAATTTTTTATTCAAAATATTGATATAAAAAACACTTATTTTGATTTCAAAATATTTATTCATATTATATTAATATAATTATTAAAAATAATTGAAAACTATTAATTCAATAAAAGATTTATAAATATTACAATATATCAAGATTTTATTATAAAATAAATTTTTAAAATTTTAATTAATATTATATAATTATCAATTGATTTTATTAGTTATTTTACCATTGGTGTAAAAATACTATATATTAACTTTTTTAATTATTAGATAATATTTTATATTTATATTATCTATTTATAATATTTCATAAATATTTTCTTTATTTTATATTGAAATTTTCTTTTTTTTTTCATTTAAATTAAAGTTTTATTTAAATTTTACTTAGTTGAAATAAATTATTGAAATATAAATTTTTATAAATTAGATTAAATGTGGTAATTGGTATATGAGTACAAATTAGGTAATGTTAGCTTAGAAAAAATAACCAATTTACGGTTAAATTTGAGGTTGTGATTGATCACAAAATATTTCAAAATTATAGTTTGATATTAAAAATTCAGGTTAATTAATATTAATTTAAATTAAATAGGATACCATATGAGATATTAAAAAATTAGGGTATTTGATTATTTAATAGCTATTCTTGTATAATTAGCCAAGGTACTTAAAGCAGGTACATTTTTTATGTTTTAATATCAAGTTTTGATGACCTGTACCACATTTAAAAGTTATGTGAAATTATAATATCGATGCATTGGTTAAACATAATCAATTGGCAAATGTAAGTATTTAAGCGGTAATAATATTTATCTATATTATAATCTATAACAAACTAATTAGTTTAAAATTAGTTCAAAGGTACATTAACAGTTATTAATAATTTGCATACATGTAAAGTACATTTGGAGAAAGGATGACAATATGGAAAATACCTTTGATTAATTATCAATAGTAAATCAATAATCCATGAAGATTAGGAGAATTTTCATTATTTGTATATCATCTGTACAACTAATTTTTACAATTTTAATAATTTACAGTCAACATCTCAATTGTTAAGAACCTTTAAAGTTATGGGGATAAAAATCAAATTGTTTTTCAAATTATTCATTTTAGTAAATAGTTTCAAAATTATTTCATATAAAATTCTATAAGGTATTACAAATTAGATAAAATTATATCAATTTCACACATAATTAATTTTATCTATTACTTATATCCGCTAGAATAGACCCAATATTTTATAAAATATACTTCGTCTATAATTCTAGAAAGAGAAATGACACAATTAATACAAGTAAATCATTAAAAAAGTATTATGGAGAAACAATTAAAATTTTTTGAAACATAAATAACAAAATTTTAACTATTATTTATTTATTATATAACTTTTTGGATAATAATTTTTTTACCTAATATCAATTTCAATCATCTAATATATTTTAATTTTATTTACTAATAATTTTGAATTAATTATCCGAATATAAAACCGTCATAAAACTATATAGTAATAATATAGGGTGTATAAGCATCAGTTAAATATCAATATACTGGATATCAAATGAATTATTTTGAATGTGGATAATTATATTCAATTAAGAAAATCCACTTAACCTATGATCAAAAGTATAATTCTAATTTTCATTGTTAAACTCAAAATAATTTGATTAAATTTTTTCAAAATAAAAAATTTATATTAAATTCAATTTGTAGTATATATTTCCGATTGTAAATATTATGTGATTAAACAGGTTTATATAAAGTATTTATTAATTTTTAACCCAAATGCCTTTTAGTACCTCATTTATATCAGTTTTTGTTTTTTTATTTTTGATATAAATTCAATAATATTAATTTAAATAATGATCTTATCTCATATATATATATATTAAATTATCTTTTATCTCCTAAAGTTTAAGTTTGTCTTTTATAATTTTCCACAGTATCTTTTTATTTAACATATTATTATTATTATTTTTTCTAAATCACAATACAATTATTTTTTCATTAAGCATTGTAAGTTTTATTTTCCAATCAATAATTTATATATATACTTTTAGATTAATTCTTTTTAATTGAATATATTTATAAAAATCAAGCTAAATGTTATATATTTCTTAATTCAGCTTTGTAGTAAATTATATATAATACGGGAGTAGTAACAAAATTATATAATGTTTAATAACATTATTATATGATTATTTTGAAAATTTTATTTATAATAAAAATTCTATTAAAAAATTATAATTTAACAATTATTGATAATAGTAATTTCAAATTTATACATTTATATTGTGTAATTTTTTTTCAAAAAATCATAATTTATAATTAATATATTTTTTAATTATTAAACTAAATTTTTGAAAAATCATCAATAAATTGGATAAATAATATTAGCCAATTTTAAAACCCTGTATCTTCAATAAATATAATATATGAATGCATATATTTTGTAATAATATTTTCAGCTAATGTAATATTAAATTATTTTAATTAATCAACATAATATTGATATCAATATTTCATTTTTTTAATTCAATTTAAAATTTTATAATTTTTTTGGCAAATACCATTTATCATTGTCTCGAAAATATTTTGGTAAATTTTAAACTTTAATATATTTTTCTTATTCAAAATAAATTAACTTAATATGTTAAAATTTATTAATATAATCAATTTACAAAGTAACTCATTGATAATTATTTGGTCTCATGTAACTTGCATTTTATCAATTTATTATTTTTTATTATTTCATTAATCTGTAAATTCAATTACGGGTATTATTTTACAAATAGAGTTAATAATTTTTATACAAAATTCACGCTCTAATTTATTTTTATAAACTGCTATAATTTTTACCAAATTCTGATAATTACAAAAAAGTTCATTTTATAAAGTAGTTAAATTTATTGCATAATAAATCAATTTAATATTTTATTTGAAATTTGATTTATTGAAATTTTATGTTTAAAATCATAAATAACTATAGTTACAAAGTTTAAATTTAAATGTATATTGTGAGTAAAAACTCCTAATTTTATCATTAACTAAACCCTTTTTTTAACCTAAGAATCTTATATTTAATGATTATAATATAAAATAATAGATTTTATTAATCAATATAAATACTATTATCTTCAAATTATTTGATTTAAAATATATAAAGTTTTTATTAATAATTATATCTTCAATATCAAGATATAAGGAAAGTATATTAATTTAATATATAATAATAATCTTAAAAAATTAATTATTTTGATTTCATCTAATATTTTGTATTTATAATCAAAATTTATTTCAAAAAATATA
>JNEM01011323.1:0-14516 GCA_000697335.1 Conidiobolus incongruus B7586 | reverse complement strand
TCAACAAGATCATCCTTTCATCGTCGACAAAATCCTCGGCCATAGACGCTATTATAACCAAGATCTATACCTCGTCCAATGGAAAGGATACCCTAAAAATGAAGCTACTTGGGAACGCTATAATAGCGTTAAAAAGACCAATGCCTATCATGCCTACGCTGAGAAGCATTCAAAGATTAGAGCGTCTCCTAATAAGGACACCTCAATCTGAGGGGAGTGTCATAGATCAGATCACTTTGTCATCATCGTGACACTGTCAATCATATCTGCTTACCTTATCTTATCTCTTTTATCTACTTGATCTTATCTTGTCTAATTTTACCTCTGAACCCTCACCAACTTTTACATATAAAAATGGGAACCATTGCCAAATAAACAAGGACTTTTTTCCCACACTGTTCACATTGAAACAACTTGTATACATTGCCCTGTTATAAGACCGTATAAAAGTATTGGAAGGGAATTGATTGTTTGCTTCGCATAATTCTCAAAGAAGCAGTGTTTTTAGAAGAAGTGTTGGTGCTATTAAACGCCTCTCCAAGCACAGCAAAGACAATCAAAGTTTGGATCAATTGAGGTTGGAATAATTGCATTATCAGTCGAAGATTTATGATTATTAAAATATACAAATTTTTGTTGATATAATAATGACATACAATACTAACAAAATATAATATATTTATAATCAAATAGTTAAGAACTCAAGTTTGGAATTTTTGTGTATCCAATATTTCTACAGTCACTATTACTAAAGAAGGCTTAGATTGCAATAAACATTTGGACTCTGATTTGTGACTAAAATTTCAATTAGCTTTGTCAAAATATTCCATGGTAAATAGAATTAAAGAGTATTTTGAAAGCCATTGGAGGAGGAGAAGATAATCTTTCAATTTAAATACCAATTGATGCTATCTTCAATTTTTTAATTTTAAAACACTATAGAAAATTTTAAACCTTGATTTTAAATCTCAATATTAGGTTATTTTATCAATGTAATCCACTAATTAAAGAGCTAAAGTTCTCACTTAATATTACAGTTTGGAATAAAATTTATAGGGTTGTTCCATAAATTCTTTACTCTATTCATCTGGTATAATGGAACTACACTATTTTAATTGCAAAGGATGATATTAGAACTTTGGGTATTATAAATGCCAATAGCATTATTTAGAATACAGATACAACAAAATAATTATATCTAATAATTTCATTTAAAATGGTCCAAGTAATCGTTGTGAAACTGTAAGTTTTATATAAAGTTATATTATATTTACATTAAAGAAACAAAAATAACCTTTTAATCATGTATTTTTATTAATAAAGCTAATTTATATTATCATTATTAATTTCCTTATATTCAGTCATTCACCAATCTTCTTGGTTCAGTCCATATATCTAATTCATAATTCTAGCAACAAATATTCATTTAATTGAACTCTATTAATGCTATATTTGATAAGGTTTTATGAATTGGACATTGTACTTAAATACTAGTAATAGAGTTTAATATAATCTTTTCTCTTGTATAGTAATAAACTCATCCTTATAAAACTATTAATTCAGCTATTCTCGAATCAAAATGGTATCTTGTCTAAGCCAACTATATCAGCCATTCGCTTAAAAAATCATAAAAATTTTATTTTATGACATAAAATTATTTTATTATAATATGCAGTTGATGCTCTACTAAATTTTAATGTTTGATATTTAATAATGAATTCTTCAAGACATTTGTCATCCATATTGTAGTCTGATTGATTTAGAATATTACTTTTAATTTTACTACCAATGAGCTTAGTTCATCTCAGACAAACTCTAATTCCAAACTATATCCACATATTTTAATTAATTACAAGGCTGCTCCTTTCCAATATCAATCTATGATATACCGTTATGTCAATGGTTATCAGTGTGATGGCTCTGCCATTGCTTATTGTTACGATCTTTGTGATTTGATAGCTTCAGAAAGAGCATTCAGATTAGCCAACAACATACCTAACTTGATCCCTGGTGCGAACATGGACAATTCATTGCAATTTAATATTCAAAGCCCTGGTATTGGGATTCAATTGAAGTTTATTGGATGTGGTTTGACATTTGGAGGTAGTGGTGTTTCCGATGCATTGAAGGAAGTTAGTTTCCAATTGTATAACAGCAGAGATTGTGATAGTTCCCATGGAAGGTTTGACTCTCACTCTCAGGTATGCACTGATTAGATTCGTCAAGGTGAGAGCTCGTGCAATGGTAATAGTGGAAATACACTCATTAGACTAACTAGACATGGTACTAAAAATTGTTATAACCAGGTTTCCGTGGACACTTGTGTTATTGATTCCATTGATTGTGATAATTTATATAAAGGTCAAATTTTTTATGCTGATCAATCTCAACATCCCAAACAATTGCAGTGGATTCCTCGATAGTTTCAACAATGTTGTTGAGAACAGCAACAACTTGAGAAAAACTAATGAGAACAAAAACAACCTCAACAGCTTAAATAAGACGAGTGGACAAATAAGGATGATGGTGATCGTTTTAAATCGTTTTATTATAATAAAAGTTACTTTTTAATGGCTTATTTAGAATAAAAGCATCAGGTATGATATGTATTAAGAATATATTATGATTCAATAGAAATAATCATATTATTAAATATTTGTTAAAATATTTCACATAATGCATATATATTTAATTTATATTAAATTAAATAGGAATATCATTTCAAATTACTAGTTATATAACTTGAAGTAAAATTTGTGATTAGTATTAGGTCACTATGAAATTATAATATATGTTAAAAATATCAAAAATTTATTATTAATTTTTATTAGAAACAATAAATTATTATACAAAATACCTTAAAATAGATATAAATTTCATGATGAATTTTAATAATGATTATTGACTATATTATACTGCTTTATATTTATTATTATAACTTATTTTAATAATATATTAATTCTAACAATGAAAATTAATATAATTTCATTTAAATTTATGAAATGCTAAATCAATTACATCAAAGATAAAGAAGGATTCTGAAATTATTAACATATATTATGCTCGAGATGTAGTATTAAATAAAGAAATATTCATTAAAAATAATATAAATATCCTTCTGTAATATTAAATTCTCATATTTTTAATTTGATTCTCAATTCAAAAATGTAAAAATATTAGATCAATTATAATAGATTTTTCAACAATTATATTATCACATTTGCTCATTTCTTTATGTAATGGTATGAAGATAATTCAGTCATTAATTTTGGACAAAATTTAATATTACAAATATTAGTTTTTCATGATATAATAATAATAATAATAATTATAATAATAATAATAATTTTTGTAATTATAAACAAATTAATTATTTATCTTTATATGAATGATAAAATGAATTAGTATATCAAAGGTTTTAATTTTTAATATTTGATAATAAAAAACATAATAGCTAATTGAAAAATTTTAAGATTTGTTTCAAAGGCATTTGAAGATTAATTTGAATTTAGTGCACTTGTTAATGATTGGAATATATATATATATATATTTGTAATTTGATAGTAATATTCTCTAATACATAATCAATAAATATTAAATATATTTAAAACTTAAAGAATAAAGCCATTTTGCTATATATTAGTTTGGGTCAATAGCCAATAAAAATCAAAAATACTATGATATTAACAGGTCTTGGGAAAGCCGTGTCCTGAATAGTATAAGCAAAAGAGAGAGAGATCTAGGGAATTCCAGGTAAATGTTAGGGAGACAGGGGGTTTATTGGTTTAAGCCAAATAGCTGTGAGGACCCAGATCGAACTCTTTCTCTGTAGAATAGCTCTATTTTCTGGGTTCTATATATAGTGCATAGAGTAGTGGGTTTCTGGTGTTTTCTGGAGAGTTGTATCATTAGCTGATTAAAAGATAGGGTTGAAGTGGCTGGTCATGTGAGGGGGGAATGACCCTTATATTCAGTTGAAGTAAGCATATTACGTGGGAGGGGAGTCACCTGACTCATGACAATATTACATTATCAAGGACTAGTTTTATTATAAGACCAAATTTTTCAAGTTATAATGAGATAGTATATAGTTTAAGAATAATGTCACTAGATAAGAAATTATCATTTAAATTTTAATAAGCACATATTCAGTGATAAATTTCCTGGTCCTTATATAACTACAATTCTTTCTTTAACTTATACCAGAAATAATTACTGCAATTATAAAAATTTATCTCATTTCTTAATCCAATACTTAAATATATTGGGAATAAAATACTAATAGATTCATCAAGTTAGCTGTTCAAAGGTTCCTGTACTTGTAAACAATTCTGCATTAATATAAGATTTCATTTAATTTACATATTTATTTGATAATTTATCATTTGAATCATTATTCTTTGTGTACTTCAAAATTATTTTGTTTCAAATATTAATCAGGTAAAATAATCTAAAAATTTATCATAAACTATAATTATATAATTATATAAAATTCTATAAATTTAATTAGTTATTATATATAACAATATGATGGCGTATTTAGCACATTGCTGCTTATAATATAATTATTATAAATCTAATAAAAATAGATATTGAAGCCTATTTGATTTAATGGTTTGATAATTTAGAAAAAAATGGAATTTTAAAAACAGCTTTTGAATTATTATTGGTAAATGATTATTAACTTTATAATCTTATCAATTATCAAATTATTAAAGAAATTTAGGCTTTAATGTAGATAAACAAAATTATAATATCTATTTGAATTTTATAAATTGAAATCAAATATATGAAATATTCTTTATTTTTTTCTTTATATAAATATATGAGTTTTATATCAAATGTTAGATATCTTAAAATTTAGATGATGATAACTCATCATAGAAAAAAATATATTTAGAGAGTATAATATTAAAAATCTATTATGCAGTATTAAAAATGGTTTTGATTATAAAAAACGAATTATATTTGCCAAATTAAGATTAATTTATTTTTTGATATTACTTATATATTACTATAGATAAAATAAAAATAATTTTCAATTAAACTTGAACTAGTTTTCGTGATTTTAAACAATAAAGATAATGTATTAAGTTACTTTGATTTATTTGGATTAATTTTTAAAATTAGAATATTCTTTTTGAAATATTTATAGATAAATAAAAAATTTTTATATAGTTTAAAAATTATGGAATTTTTATAATGATCAAAATGCACATTAATTAATTAATAACTTATTTGATTGGTTTTGTGTAATTAACTATAAATAAAAATAAATATAATAGGTAGAGGCAATTTAACTAAATTTGACTTGATTATGACCCACAATTTAACCATATTGAATTGGCGAATACTGGTTTATTTTCACAACTGAAATTTCGGTTCGAATAATAATAGTCTTTGGGTAAAATACTTTACACAGGATGTAAAAGGAATTTTGAAACAGATAATTGATTTTAATAAAAAATTTAAATAAAGTGGTAAAATGATAAAAAATGGTTTTGAATACTGTAAAAAAATTTTATTAAATTCTGCTTATATTAAATTATATATCATCAATATTTATAGAGTTTTTGATTCAAATTATATGCGTACTATTGTGTAACTAACAGGATTTAACTAACAGAAGTTGATATGATACCTGAATATAATCGGGTCTTGGTAGTTAGGAAATCGCATAATGATATTTTATACATTATTCTACAGTTAATCAAAATCATCATATACCAAAAGTTTTTAAATAATATTTTTTTATTGTTAGAATATTTAGACAAACCAAGTAAATTCTCACTAAAAATTAGCTTACTAATTATTATATTTTCATCCATTTCATTGGTCAAGTTGATTTAAATGCGATAATCAATCCTCACATTATTACGGTCGCTTATTTTTTGAATACGTGTCACAAATATCCATTTTAACTCGTCAAAATCCTTGTGACAATTTAATTAACGCCAAATTTGATTAACAATAACAATATCTTATGGTTCCACTTATTAATTTAAAATTTGAATTTAGTTTAAAATTTTAAAATTGGTTTAATTTTAAAAGTATTTTATAAAGTATATATTAAATAATAATAATTATTATATTATTATTCAATATTTTTTAAAGATTTTTTTTACTTTTATTATTAAATTAAACATTAAAATAAAACTCTAAAATATCATTTGTTTACTTAAATTTATTATTGAACTAATATAGGGTCCGATTATTTGATATTGCCATGTATATTGACTGGTATCATTAGCGCCAAAGTTGATAATGTTGTTAAAAGAGATATGATATGTTTCAGTTATTAATATGTATCATAATCTTGAAGTTGGTATATATACCTCAACTCGTGGTAATTATACATTAATTAAAACTGACTCACCAAGAATTAAACAATGAATCCTTTGAACTGGCTTTTTAACTCTATTATCATCGGAGCTGTGCTCGGTGATTCTTTTGATGCTATTTCATCTAATATGAATAATACTGAGAGTGAAGGCAAAATCACTAGGGCTCCTTATATTGTTGGTGGTCAGCAGACTAAACCTTTCCAATATCCTTTCATGGTCTTTATTACTGATAGAAGACAACAATGTGGTGGTACTATTGTTGGACGTAACTTGGTTGTCACTGCTGCTCATTGTATTACTTCTCGACGCGCTTCCGATTACATGGTAGTTGGTCATCGTCACAACATCCGAACACCTGAGACTTCAGAAAAAGCTGTAAGATTCCAAGTTAGTCAAGTTGTTGTCCATCCTAGTTACAATTCTCAATCCTTTGATAATGATATTGCTCTCTTAGTCCTTAGAAATGATAATCCTAATGCAATTCCCGGTGCCAATATGGACAATATGATTCAACTTGATACCCAAGGACCAAGAGAAGGTGCTAGCACCAAAGTGATTGGATGGGGTTTAACTCGAGGAGGAGGTCAACCTTCAGAAGTTTTGAAGGAAACTGACTTGAAAGTCGCCAGAGCTGATGCTTGTGGTCAATTGTTTGGTCCATTCAACCCATCTACTAAAATCTGTGTTGCAGCTGCTCGCGAAGGTGAATCTGCCTGCCAAGGAGATAGTGGAGGCCCTTTAGTATCTGGAAATACTTTAGTAGGTGTTGTAAGCCATGGTGCTCAAATGTGTAATGCTCCAGTTTCAGTTTACACCAGAGTTGCCAATTATATCCAATGGATTAACCAATATCGCAGAGGTGATTCTGATCAACCATCCAACCCTAGTCAACCTCAACAACCTGAGCAACCTGAGCAACCTGAGCAACCTGAACAGCCTGAGCAGCCTCAACGCCCTCAATGGCCTCAACAGCCTCAATGGCCCCAACGACCTCAGCGACCTCAGCGACCTCAGCAACCTCAGCAACCTCAGCAACCTCAGCAACCTCAGCAACCTCAGCAACCTCAGCAACCTCAGCAACCTCAATGGCCTGAGGAACCCCAGCAAAATTGGTGGGGACAACAACCTCAGCAACCCCAAGCTCCACAACAGGGCTGGTGGCCTCAGCAAGGAATGTGGCCTCAGCAAGGCTTCTGGGGTTGGATTTAATTATAAGTTAGAAATCGGTATTTAAATCGATATGTATTTTGTATTTCGTTTCATTCCCAAGTGTTTGTCAAAGCTAATTGATGTGATATTTTTACTTTCTAATACGTAATAAAGAAATATTTATTATCTTTTAACTCGTTATTATATTACATGATGCAGTGAATAATTTTAATTTTTGAAAATTATTAAAACTGTACTTATATTGTTGATATATTATCAATATCTCTTAACTATTTACATCAGAAATATGTTAAATTAGTTATTAGGATTTTATATTTTTTTAATATTAGCATTCTTAATTTAATTTAATTTATAATTTAAATTAGTGGAATCAACTAAATTCAGGATTACATTTTGAATATAAAAATAGTATAATTAAAAAATTTCATCCATTTTTAGTATAATAACTATAAACTTATTACTATTATTAAATAATTTCAATTATAATTTACATTATCCGTTACATTTGACGAAATATATATATATTAATTGTGCTTAGTGAATTATATTTTATATAAACCAACAAAGATTAAATGATTTCTCAAATATAACATATATCATTCCATATTATTGGATTACAAAATTAAGGGCCGAATTCGATTTGAAAGTTAAGGTAATAGGCAATAGTATTTGATAGATTATAGCGTTCACTGAATGAACCATTTAATTAATTTACTATCAACCATCTTTATTCAAAAATCTTATTATAATTCACAGCACCTATATTAAATCTAATGAATTAAATCTAAAGATAAATTATATTAATAAATTTTTATATTATAAGTAAAACAAATAATAATTAGGCATTATATTTAATAAGTTTAGGAACAAAATTACTATATATTTATTTGGATATTTAGGATATTAAATAATATTTCCATTTTGCCATCAATTAGTTATATTTTGAGAGATATATGTTAATTTAGATCAGTAATTTTTAATATTATATCATAAATAAGTTTAAATAATTTTTCCGATATTATATTAAAAAACAGTTTTCAAATTAAAAATTATAATATTAAACTCTTACCTCCCCCTTTTTTAGTAATATTAACTACATTTTAAATTTGATTCAAATTTGTCATTTAAAAGAAAAAAAACATTAAAACTTGAATAAAAAATTAAATATTAAATTTATATATATATTTAATTATTAATTAAAATTTATTAAATCCACAATGAAAGATTCTAAATATTGAAAAATATTTCTATTAATTATTATTATTATTATTATTATGTTATTAAATTCATTTTATAATACTTATATGGATAAATAGAATATGGCTAAATTTAAAGTTATTAATATAATGAAATCAGTTTTACTTTGAATATAGCTAAATTATAAATTAATTCTCAATGAACTAATTCCACGAGATAAGTTAATTATAAAAATAAGTTTTAATTTTAGAATATTACTATAAAATAAGATTTAAAATTTTAATTGTATTTAATAATTTATTAATTATAAGTATTATTAAAAATCTTTGATAATAAATTGAATATCAAATGTTTTATATTATATGTTAATTTTAAATATAAAATATAAATAATTAAAGTTTGGTATTGATCATATATGAAACAAATAACTTTATAATGAGATTAATTAAATATAGGATACTTTATAGTATTTCGATACAGCAAAAAACTAATATTATCTTATTATATACTATTTTGATAGCTCTTAATTAATAACCATATAGTATTATATTAAATTAAAATCACTAGATTCAAAGTTTTTAAATTTGAGCTATATATTTTTATTATTATATTAATATAATAAATTTTTTTATAATTAATTTAATAAAATTGAATAAAATTATTAGATAATAATTAGTAAAAAGTTAATGATCTAAGTAATAAGTAGATAGAAAGAGTGGTAATATTTATTTAGTGAATGTAAGTTACATAATATGGATATTTTCAAGATAAATATATTACTCAAGTTTTAAATTTGATAATCAATCTTTATTTTTAATATTTGCCATATTGTTTTTTTCTCTTTAATAAACGCCAATAAATTATTTGATTCTGATAATAATTATTCCATTCCAAATGTTACAAATTTAATTATTACAAATGAATTTTTTATTGTATTATATCATATTTTTATGATTATTAAATCCGATTCTAATAATGCCTCCGATACAAAAGAAATAAAATGTATTTTAAGCACACTACTTGGAAAGATTTGGTATAACTGTTTGAAACAAGTATTGGCAGTGGGTTACCTTTAATATCCAATCTTTAATTAATTTGATAAAATAGACTGGTTTGTATGGTAACATTTAAAATATCTGAAGTTATCTTTATCAAATTATCCATTGGTGTATACAAAGTTGATCCTTGACCTATATAAATAATATGATGAAGTGTAAGATTCAATACATTAACTTGATTTGATATCAATTTAACAATGAATCCTTTGAACTGGTTGCTTCACTCCATTGTCATTTCAGCTGTGCTTGGTGAATCCCTCGACTACTCATCTGGCATGAATAGTACTGAGGTTGAAGGCGAAATCACTAAGGCTCCTTATATTGTTGGTGGTCAGCAAGCTAGACCCTTCCAATATCCTTACATGGTCTTTGTTACTGATAGAAGACAACAATGTGGTGGTACTATCGTTGGACGTAACTTGGTTGTCACTGCTGCTCACTGTATCACTTCTAGAAGTGCTTCAGATTATATTGTCGTTGGTCATCGTCACAATTTACAATCTGCCGAAAGTTCAGAACAAGCTGTAAGATTCCAAGTTAGTCAAGTTGTTGTCCATCCTAGTTACAACCGCCAGAATTTTGACAACGATATCGCTCTTTTGGTTCTTAATAATGACAATCCAAATGCCATTCCTGGAGCTAACATGGATAGCATGATCCAGCTTAATACTCAAACTCCTAGAGAAGGTACTACCACTAAGCTTATTGGATGGGGCAGAACTGTCGGAGGTGGCCAAGCTTCACCTGTTTTAAAGGAAACTGATTTGAGGATCGTGGGCGGTAATAGCTGTTCTCAATATTTCGGTCCATTTAATCCATCAACCAAAGTTTGTGTTGGCCCACTCCGTCAAGGCGACAGTGCTTGTCAAGGTGATAGTGGAGGTCCTTTAGTAGCTAATGGTAACACTTTGGTTGGTGTTGTTAGTCATGGTGCTGAATGGTGTGATGGTCCAGTTTCAGTTTATACCAATGTTGCCAACTATGTCCAATGGATCAATCAGTATCGCAAAGGTGGTTCCGGTCAGCCATCCAATCCCAATCAACCTCAACAGCCCCAGCAACCCCAGCAACCTCAATGGCCTCCTCAACAACCCCAGCAACCACAACAGCCTCAGTGGCCTCCTCAGCAAAATTGGTGGCAACCTCAGCAACCTCAGCAAAACTGGTGGGGACAACAAGGTTGGTGGCCTCAGCAAAACTGGTGGGGTTGGTTTTAAGCAGCTTTAAATATATTGAATTTAATTAATAGTATTCTTTTATATTTAAATTAAATTTAATATATATAATAAAAATATTGGATTCCTTCAGTAATATTAAATTATTACTCTTAACTTTGAGGATTTTAGAAAATTAAATATTTAAAATTAACCAAGTTACATTATAATCATTCATTTAATTACAATAACAAATTATTGATATAAGTTAATTAGAAAATATTTTCAATATACCAATTCATTAATATAGAAATGTTTATGTTGATCATTTATATATTTATTAAATTTAGAAATTGACCAGAGATAAAATTTTAAAAGTAAATAATTGAACTATTAAATAATTTGACCTTATAACTATTATATAAATATTATCATCATATATCTAATAGCTATGAAGTATGAATTCATTTAGGTTTACAGAGAAAAATGTTCAATAGTGAAAACTATATTTATTTATCTAATAAAGATTAATTTTACAAAATTATATTAGTTAACAATTAGTAAAATGATATAATCATTGTTGTTTATGAGTAACTTATTATAAATATAAATCATGGTAATATGATTTAGTTAATCATGAATGGATGCAACATTAATAAAATACAATATTAGTTGACTATGTCATCTAAGTACTAATATAATTATTTTAGTAAATTGATATATTTTTAACTACAAACGGAAATTAATCCAATATCAACCTTTCGATTATATAAATACCTATTCTTAAGTCCATTCAATCAAATATATTATTTTTCAAATATATAAATAACTGTATATCTCTAACTATATTAATGTTACAAAATATTGTCATAATAATATTACAATGTTATGGTATGAGTTCAGCTAAATTAAGGTTTGTAATTCAGCAATTATTTAACATTGAAATACTCTTACTTTATAGAAAAATTTCGATATGTTTACTTTGGTTAATATATAATATCACATGTTTTTCTTATACAATTCTAATATTAGTAATTACATCATTAAAATAATAAGTGAAATAAATCTTGATATTATAGTAAACATCAAATAATTTTCCAATTTTAATTGTATGAAACTAAATATATAATAAGTATTGATTTTTTAGATTAATTTCAATATAAGTACAAAGCTATCAATACAATTAAAAATAATTAAAAACTAATATATATTATATTATTTATAAATTATAATATTATGCGTTATTCAATATATTAATAGTATTCATATTTAAATGAAAAATCAATATTCACTGTTCAAATGGTATACTATAGTGCTCTATATTGTATACCAATTCAATATTTTTATTAAAACTTGAAGTTCTGTTAATAATTATCAGCGAATTAACCAGTTCAACTAATACTAAGTGTGTATTCAACATTAATATTTTTTTTTGATAATTTTGTATTTTTTTGAAATTTTAAATTTGAAATAAAAAATTTTTTTATAAAAGATTAAATATTCAAAATTTTCACATTTAATTGGATCATAGGCGTTTTTTGAATTATGAATTGTTTTTAATTAAGTACATGTTTTAATTAAATATCCATATGATCAGTAAAATCAAGTTTAAACACAAATACAATGATTCATATTGAAATTGGTAAACTTTTGTAATTATCCTTCCAATCTGAACATAATTCAACAATATTAATATCATACTATTATTATGATTGATTGTGATTCAAAATCTATAAAAAATAATTTCAGTAGAAAGATTTAAATAAAAAATTTTGAGAGGTAATTTTACTATTGCTTGTATAAAAATTATATTAGTCAATTATTAGACATCAATCTGAGTTTATTCGAGTTAGAATATAGAATGATAATAGGATATCTATAGAATTAAACCTTAGTTTCTGGTTAAACAATATAATAATTTATCACTAAGATTAAATTTGATATTTTATATTATTTTAATTATTTTCAAATTGAATTATTGATTGATTTGAATTACATGCTTTTCAACTGACAATTGATAAACTTTATAAATCAATTTTTATTAAAAGAATAAGTTTATATTTGAGTTTATACTCTAGCAAATATATATGTTTTATTCAATTTTATTAAACATAATTGATTATATTTGGTATTACTCTGTATTTTTAATAATGGGAATTTTTTGCAATTAAAAATAAATAAACATTTGAATATATGATATATAAAAATAAATATATAATATAAATTTAATAGTTTCTTTTATTATTAATAACTTTTTGCTATACTTTTGATAAACTTCTAACACTTAAAAAACAGTTCTTTTTATTAAAGACTAAAATTTGATGTTTCACAAACCAATTAAATTTTCCTGTAGAAATTTTCTTTCCTATAAGCTGGTTTTTTAATTACCCAAAGCAATTATAATTATATAGGTTATAATCAAAGGAATATACTAGATATAGTAGTTTTTTCTAGTTATTTTTAATTAGAAAGTTTTTTACAGCTTTAGATTTATGTATTTTGTAATTATCATGCAAAATAATTGGTTTTCTTAAATTATATTGAAAACACTAATTAGAAATACTTTTATTTAAAAAAACAATATATAATTTATTATTAATTGATTTTCCTTTAGAAATTAAATAAAAATAGCATATACTATTATAATCTATTATAATAATTAACATTCACTTATTAATAAAATACTTATTTAAAGGGATTTGTGGAAAAAGTTGATTTAACTTAATCTAGCATTTTGATTTGTGTTTTAATAAAGGATTATACATAAAGATTTAAGATTCATCAATTATAATTATTTACTGTAAAAGTTTAAGCTTCTAGTAATATTTCAATAGGTTTTATTTAACAATAACTACTCTAGCTTTTTTTTAAGCTTTAGTTAAATTATAAGGTATTTATTTTATATTTTTATTTATTAATTTTAGTTTAAACTTTAAAATATATAAAATACTTGTAAAACTAATATTAAAGTACTTAGATAATTTTCTAGCTGAAATAAAAAGGTGCTTTTCAATATATTTTTTCACTTTATTTACAATTAAAAAAATAACAATTAAAGTTAATTTTCTAGATTTTAACAAGTTTTAAATAATTTTTCTTTTAGTTTTAAAGTAATTTACCTAGTGATAAATTGTTAATTTAGATAATACTTCATTATTAAAAGTTACTTGTAAATTTTAAATAATTTTAGGGGGTTTATAGTTAAGTTTTACTAATACCAAAATAAAAAACTTTTGATGATTACTATTTGATTTAAGCATAATTAAATTAAACAACCAATTTTAAAAAGTTACTTTTTTAATCAAAAAAACTAATATATATATATATATATATATATTAAAAATATATAATTTACAATTAACTTTGTATATATTTATTTATTTCAAACTAATAATATGTTTGAAAAATCAGAAATTAAAAAATTTCCTATTATTTTAAATTTAAGGTAATAGTATAAAATTTTCAACAATAGATATATAGTTTCAAATTAGTATTCTCTTCTACTATTAATAGCTTCTTTTTATATTGTTAACAAATTTTTAACACTTGAAAAATAGTTTTTAATTAAAAGCTGAAAAATTTAATATTATATA
>JNEM01011322.1:0-14064 GCA_000697335.1 Conidiobolus incongruus B7586 | reverse complement strand
CACAAATTCCAATGAATAATCACTTTAAATATAAGTGAATGTTAATTGTTGTAATGGATTATAATGGTATATGGTTTTTTTATTTAATACCTCAAGGAAAATCAATTAATAATAAGTTATATATTACTTTTTTAAATAAAACAATTTCTAAATGGTGTTCTCAATATAAATTAAAGACACCTATTATTTTGCATGATAATTACAAAATACATAAAGCTAAAGCTGTAAAAGATTTTTTATATAAAAAAAATTGGAGGGAGTTACCACATCTAGTATATTCACCTGATTATAATCCATATGATTATAATTGTTTTAGACAATTAAAAAAACAGCTTGCAGGAAAAAAAATTCCTGAAAAAAAATTAAATTGGTTCATGAAACATCAAATTTCAGTTTTTAATAAAAAGAACTGTTTTTTAAGTATTAGAAACTTACTAAAGGTATAGAAAAATGTTATTAATAATAAAAGAGGCTATTAATTTTATATTATTCATTAAATTTTATATATTATTTATTAATTTATTTGTTTAATTTTAATTTTAAAATTGTGCTATTATTTAATTTCTACACTAATAATAATTTTTTTAATTACTAAAAAATTTCATTATTAAAATTATAAAATAAAATTAGTATATAATATTAATAATAAGAAAAATATACTATTATACTAACTTGCAAAAGTAAACCATAAAATCAAAAAATATATATATTTATATTTTAATTAATAAATAACACAATTATATATATTATTTTATTTAAAACTATAATATATAATTAAAATATATTATTTGATAATAAATAATTATATTTAGATATATTTGATAAACAATTAGCAAAAATATTAAATTTTAATATTTAACTAAAATAAGTTATAAATTTATAGATTTTTGAATTAAAAGGATACTTTTAATAATATATAACCATATTTTTTTGTTATTGTTTTATATAATATTTCATAAATATATTAAATCTTTTTGTTAAAAGATTAGTTCTCTAAATTCTTATATACACTTTCATATAATCTAATTAACTATAAATTATATGATTAATTTATACTTATGTAGTTAAATTAATTGTATAAATAGTATTAAATTATCTAATA
Source organism: Conidiobolus incongruus B7586 (assembly GCA_000697335.1). Lineage (NCBI taxonomy): Eukaryota > Fungi > Entomophthoromycota > Entomophthoromycetes > Entomophthorales > Conidiobolaceae > Conidiobolus > Conidiobolus incongruus. The sequence continues at coordinate 12,962 of JNEM01011322.1, read as the reverse complement.
AACTAGGTTCTTTTTTTTCTTCTCAATTCTTACTATTTTTACTTTTACACTATTTCTAAAATTGAGATTATATTCTATTGATATTATAGGATATTAACACTACCTAATATAAATCTTAATATATTAGTGACTCATCCTAGTTTAAAGCTTAATTAAACTTTATTTACACTTGCACACTACAGTTATATTATATTACTATATTCTACACCACACTACTTTTATATTAAGTTTTCTTCTGCACTATATTAGTTTAACTACCACTATGTTTATATAGTAGCAGTAACAAAACTATTAAAAACCTACTAGATATTAATAACTATCTGTATTAAACCTAATTATTACTATTTTAAATTTTATCTATAATTTATTTCATTCAAATTTAACACTATACACTATAATACCACCAAAAAAGGAAATACCCTTATATTATTTTAATAATGATAGCAGCTTAATTACTAAATGAATCTAAAACTTTAGTCTTTAAAAGCTTACTACCCTCTAAGAAACTTATATTAGACAACTTTTGATTGAAAAAAACATGTCTCAAAAAGCTTAAATCTAACAAACCAGCTATTTCACTATAGTTAATACATTAAACCACCTCTTTAGTGTCTTTAAAAATAAATTAACTACTTATAATAGCTTAAAAAACCTTTACAAGCTTGAAAACTATCTTAAAAACATGAAGAATTACTTTGATTTAATTCCTGATGAAGATTTAAAGAATATCTTTAAATTAGCCACTTCTTTTTTGGAAAAATCTGTTTATACTTGGTAGTTAACTCATTACAAGCTTAATCCTAAAGAATCTTCAAGAGGATAACCTACTACAAAGATATAAACTTTTAAACAATTGGAAAAAGCCCTTAAAGAAAGGTATTACCCAAAAGATTAAGTTTAATTAACAAGAGAAAAGCTTTCCTAGCTTAAACAAAGAACTTCTACAAAATAATTGATTGAGAAATTTAATGAGATATGTTTAAACATATTAAATATCACTGAAGAAGAATAAATCCACAAACTATTACAATGCCTTAACCCTCAAGTGAAGCTTTAGTTAGTTAGTAGGGAACACTTTGATAATATGTTTTTTTTTAACATTTATGATGTAGCAATTATAATTGATGATATCTTTTACTCTATAATTAAATCTTCCCATCTTAAAAATTAATTTTTTAAACTTTACTCTAACCCACTTAAGTTTCAAATGATAGATGTTTCTGCTTTAAAGCTTTATAAGAAAACCTTTAGTAAAGAAGCTAAAGCCTACTTGAAAACAAACAAAGGTTATTATTACTGCTAAAAGACTTAAGTTAACTATAAAGCTAACAAATACCCTTTAAGGAAGCAATATCTGTTTAATTCTCAATAATCCCAACCTACCAACTATAAATCAAACCTGAATAATATTAATATAACCTTAGAATCACCCCTTTTACAATTAGTTAGCAGATTCTAATTTAATCCACAAAAGTTCTAATAAACTAATGATTCCACAAATTAAATTATGTATACTAGAGAAATCTAACTGATTAAACCACTAGAAACTAGAAATATTCTAGTAACTAATCTACCTTGTAATTCTTTACCTTTAACTATCACCCTATTGTTTGTGTTAACTGGTTTTTTTATAGATATACCTGTTAGTGTTCTAATTAACTCTGGTTGTTCTAGTTATATTATCTCTTCTTTTATTGTTGTAAAGCTATCTTTACCTACCTAAAAAAGTAACTTGATAATTAAATACACTAACAATTTAATAGAACAGGCATCTAACACTGTATTTAGATACTTATCACTACCTCCTAACTACTCCTAATATATTAAATTCCTAGTTGGCAACATTAGTTATAATTTTATACTAGGTCAAAATTAGTTTGAATATCACAGTTTTATATCTATAGATATTACCCTAGAAAGCTACAAATCTATCTTTTTTATATTCTAAAAAAATTAGTAGAATTAATCTCAAAAAATCTACATTACCCTACTATAAAACTATTAAATACTTTACCTAACACTAACTCTACAATTGTAGCAAATAATTCTATCATTATAAGTAAAAATCAATGTAAAAAGCTAATCAAAAACTTAAATAATCTATGGGGATATGTATCTGTTTATTATTCATCTATCAACACTTCATCTATTGATTTTAATGAAGTTATATCTAATAACCACTTCCTATACAATACAATAAGTTAATTTGCTAATGTTTTTAAACTTGTGAATAAATTACCACCTAAATATAATATTAAACACAAAATTAAACTAATCCCTGGTACACAATTATACTTAAAACTTACTTACCATTTATCTCCTGAACAATACCAAACTTTAAAAGAAGAAATCCAAAAACTACTTGAAAATAGGTATATTAAACCTTCTTCCTTACTATAAAAGTCTTTAATCCTCTTTGTACAAAAGGCTGATGGTGGTTAGAGATTATATATTAATAACCATGTTTTAAACTCTAAAACTATTAAGGATAAAACTTTATTACTAAACCTACATGATGTTAGGGATAAACTACTTAAATCAACTATATTTACCAAACTAGATGTTAAGAATAGATATTATAATATTAGAGTTGAAGAAAACTCTATCCCTTTAACTATTTTCAACACTCTTTTAAGCTACTATAAATTTACTGTTATAAACTTTAGATTATGTAATGCTCCTGTAACTTTCACTTGATTCATCAATTCCCTTTTCAACCTTGTTTTTAATAACTTTGTTATCACCTACCTTGATAATATCCTAATCTATTCAAAAACTAAAGAAGAATATATTTAACATGTTAATTAAATCCTACAAATTATTCAAGAACATAAATTACCTTTGAAACTATCAAAATATATCTTTAGTGCCTCTTTTGTCTTTTTCTGTGGTTATATTGTTTCCTCCTAAGGAATTAGTATTGATCTAACTAAACTTAATGGTGTTAAAGCCTTTACTATACTTATAAACAAAAATCAACTTATGTCTATACTTAAATTATTGAATTACTTTAAAGATTTCATTGATTCTTTTGTTGAACTAGTTACTCCTCTTATTAATCTCTTGAAGAAAAACTCTCCTTTTGAATAAACCCTACTATATACTTTTAGTATAAATGCTTTGATTTTCTATATTACCAATGCTTTTACTTTATCTATTTTTAATCTAAAACTACCTACCATTATTTTTACTAACTCTAGTTTTTTTACAATTGGTGGATAGTTAACCTAGTTTGAATTTAATTCATATTTTACCTTACAACTATAGGATAAAATAATAAATAGGGGAGAACAGGTTGAGTTTAACCCTACAAATGTTACCTTAAAACCAATAACATTCTAGTTAAGAAAAATAAAACCAGCTGAATTGAAATACCTAGTCTATAAACAAAAACTCTTTGCTTTAGTAGAAATAATCAAAAATCACTCACATTTCTTATCCTACAACTTTTTCTTAACACTTACAGATTACAAATCACTTATCTACTTAAATACTTAGAAGCATTTATCAAGAAGATAAGTTAGATTTCAAAACTTCTACAGCTAAAGATGTTGCACAATTGTTATTCTCTAATATCTTTACCCACTATAGAATTCCACAAACTATTGTATCTGATAAAAATGTGTGATTCAACTCTTGATTCTAGAAGTCACTATCCTTTTCCCTTAAGATTAACCTAGCTATGTTTACTACCAATCATCACTAAACCAATAAACTTGTTGAAAAAACTATTAAAACCCTGAAGCAAATGATTAGAGCCTATATTAACACTAATCAGTTAAATTAGGATGCTTATATCTACTAACTCTAATATTCATTTAACACCTTTATTAATAAATCAACAGGTTTTAGCCTTTATTTCATCAATTATAGTAAACATCCTAATTTAATAATTACTCTAAAACTTCAAATCAACTTACCTTTAGACATTGTTGAATTTTAATCTAATATCAAACATATCAATTCTCTTGTTAAATTTAACTTAGAAGAAAATTAAAAGATCATAGAACAACAATACTTAAAGTTATCTAGAAACCCTCTTAAATATAAAACTAGTATGTTTGTATACTTAGAACAATCTGCCCTTAAACCTACCCTACTTAAATTTAGCTTAAATCCTAAATACTTACTATTATATTATAGTCCCTATAAAATTTAATCTATTGATTCAAATTTTGAAAATATTACCTTGGAATTACCTCTAACTTTGAGGATCAACCCTACCTTTCACATATCTAAAATTAAACCATACTTTGAAGATTTTAACACTTTTCCTAATCAATTAAAAACCCCAAAACTAGATCCAATTATTAATCAAGATAGAGAAGAAGAATACTATATTAATTATATAATTAAGTCTAAATCTATTAGGAATAAGCTTTATTTTTATGTAAAATAGATAGGTTATCTTATTAAAGAAGCTACATAAGAACCTCTAGAAAATATTAAGAATACTTCAGCCTATTATACCTATTTGCAAAAAATTAAAGAGTGTGTCTCCTCTAAAAAACCCACTAGGGGAGTGTTAAGAGACTAGTTCTTTAAATTCTTATATACACTTTCATATAATCCAATTAACTATAAATTATATGATTAATTTATACTTATGTAGTTAAATTAATTGTATAAATAGTATTAAATTATCTAATAAACTAGGTTCCTCTTTTTCCTCTCAATTCTTACTATTTTTACTTTTACACTATTTCTAAGATTGAGACTATATTCTGTTAATATTGTAGGATATTGGCACTACCTAATATAAATCTTAATATATTAGTGACTCATCCTAGTTTGAAGCTTAATTAAACTTTGTTTACATTTGCACACTACAGCTACATTATATTACCATGTTCTACACCACACTACTTTTATATTAAGTTTTCCTCTACACTATATTAGTTTAACTACCACTACACTTACACTTTTTATTAGTATTATTATATTTAAATCCCTTTTTAAAAAAATTTACTTATATAGTAATAAACTTTATAAAAAAGATAAATCAGCTTATAATATTCTTAAAATTACTAGTGTTAGTTTACTATAGTTAAAGCTATTAAGAATAATAATAAAAATATATTTAATTTTCAACTTATATATGTTAATATCATAAATACATATAATAAGATATATATATATAGGTTGGTTAATATAAACAAGTATAATACTATTGTAAAAATACAATAAGAATTATAAAATTATATAAAAATATTAGTTAATACTAATATTATTATATATATTCTTCATTAGTATAGATATCACTTATATTTTAAGAAAAAACACCCCTAATAAAAATTCTTATTATAAAGTTAAATAAGAGTTTAAATATTATTATTATAAATTAAATTAAAACTAATTAAAATAAAGTTTTTTAGTTTAATAAAATAAAAATATACATTAATAAATTTAATAAAAAAATATAAAATTATTTTATAACCATCATGTTAATCTTACTTAAAAGTATAAAAATAGGTTAATTATTATTTAATAATATATATTGTTTTTATGTGTAAGATATCTTTATAAAGTTAATAAGGGAATTAGTATTAAGATATAAAAAGTATTCTAAATAATAAATTAAAAAACCATTAAATAATATAAGTTAAACAAATTTAATATTATTTTTTAATAAGGTAATAACTTTTATTATATTATAAATTTTACTACCAAATAACTTAAAAATAACAAAATAATAGTTATAAAGTAACTTTTTTAATTATTTAACTTTAATTTAATTAAATACCTTTAAAATCAATTAAAAAAAGTTATTAAAATTTTCCCCTTAGTAAAAAATTTAAATTAATTATAAGAATATATTTATGAAACATAAAATAAGATTAATATTTCTTAGTATAAAAAGTTAATTGATTTTATATCCTATAAACTTAAAGAAGTTAAAAAGGTTAAAGATAAATATACTAAATTTTAATTTTTTTATCACTAAAATCCTATAAATTTATAACTTATCTTAAGTAAAATTTAAAGGTTTATATTTTAACTAATTAACAGCTAAATATCATTATTTAATAAATAATATTATTAATAAATATAATAGATTTTAATTATTGAATTTAAGTTTATTTCATTAAATATTAGTCAAATTATTAGTAAAAATATAAGTGTTTTTGATTTTATGACTTAATTTTGTAAGTTAGTGTATTAAAATATTTAAATAATATTTTAACAAAGATAAAAGATATTTTTTCATATTTTTTTTATTTTATTTATAATCAAAAAAAAATTATATATATATTTTTTAAATTTTAATAAATTTTAAATAATTTTTTTTTAATTTTAAAATAATTTACCTAGAAATAATTAGTTATTTTAATTAATAATTGTTTAAAAGATATTTAAAAATTTTTAATAATTTTATATAATATTATGTTAAGATTTATTAATAATAAAATAAAACACTTTTAATAGTTATATTTTAATTTTAATATAATTATATTAAAAAATTAATTTTAAAAGTTAATTGTTTAATAAAATAAATTAATATATTATTATAGATCAGATTATTTTATTATTATTATAAAATATCAATTATACCTTTTTGTTTTATTTTATCTTTTTATTTACTCAATCTTTTTTTTTCTCATTTTATCTTTAAACCCTTACTAACTTTTATATATAAAAAAAGGAACCATTATCAAATAAACAAAAACTTTTCCTATATTGTTCATATTAAATCAATTTATATATATTAACCCTATTATATATATTATATATATATATACTTTAAAACTATAGAGTTTTTTATTTATTTTCTATTTATAGGTTTATTTGATAATAATAATATATTTGAAAAATCAGAAATTAAAAAATTTCCTATAATTTTAAATTTAAAGTAATATTTATTGAAATAAAATAAATATAATAACAGATTCAATTTTTAAAAAATTTATATTGATTAATTGTGATATTCAACAATCCACTTGAATTTCATTTATTTTTCTATATTATATTATCTATATACATAATACTTAATTCTTAATTTTATAAGAAATCCATCAACCTATAAATTAATCTTATTTTTTTATTAAAAGAATAACTATATATATTTAAATATTTTATAAAATCTTAAAAATATTTTGATCTCTTAGTAAATTTACTTAATGCTTTTATCATATTATTAAAATAATATGAGTTTGCTTTAATTCAAAATCTTTTGAAGGAAGTAATATTTTAAAAATATAATTTTAATTCATACCAAATTTAATTAATAAATTGATATAAATTGATATGGGTAAATAATTTTAATTACATTAATTTTGAAATAAGAAATAACTATAACTATGATAAATAATTAAAAATTCAATATTTATCAATGATAATAAATGTTTTGATATTTAATTCTATTTCAAAATATTCTTTTATTTGCTAATTTGAATCATAACTACACTCTAAAGATGCAATAATGGCTGAGATATGTATTTCCAAGTAAGTTTCTAGTTTACCAACTATTCTGAGTAGCGGAATAACGGCTTTCTATCTCTTTGTGGTTATTAAATTAACACTGATACCAAATGCAATCATTAAACAATTTTGAAACGAGTATCACCACCCAATAATGTTGTAATGCATTTAGCGCTTTGATTCTCAGTATTTCTGAAAATATAACAGTCTATGTATTTATTGTATATCAAGCAATATTCTATATCATTGATGATCTACTTGAATTCAATTACAATTGATAATCAAAATATGTTCTTAATACCTAAGAAATTATTAATAAAACATTGAATTTGATTTAGCTATAGCTTGATAAGTAGTCTGCTGAGCTATAAATTCCTATCAAGATTAATTTGATTCACCCAAAGTCACACAAACTACACTTTGGAAATTCTAAGATAAATATATTGAAATTGTGTTTAGATTTGATATAATTGCTGGCCTTGATATTGATTCACATTATTGTCAAGAGCCAGATGACTCCCTTCTATCCAGGTATTTTTACAACAACCTAATGTTAAGGTCATTTCTCCCTCACATACCATCTGCTCCCGCTCTATCTCTTAATTGACTGATGATGCAAGTCACCGGAGAATCTCATGAATCACCTTACCCAACTCATTCTATATAGAACCCGGAATTAGAGCTATCTTCAAAAGGAAGAGTTCGATCTTGATCCTCCCAGCTATTTGACTTAAACCAATAAACTCTCTATCTCTCTAACACACCTGGAATTCCCTAGATCCCTCTCACTTTTATCTAAACTGCTCTGAACGCTGCTTCCCCAAGGCTTGTTATTGTATACATATTAACTTTTACTAAATATCCTTATATGAATTGATCAAATGCAAAAAACGAAATGTATATTGAGTAACTGTTATTAGTATATTTCTAAAATGTTTTTGTTAGGCGATATTTTGAAAATATAAATATGATGTCAACCAATTTTAAAATTGAGTTTTTATAGTTTTATATATGGTTTACCTTAATGTTATCATCATCAAAACTTGAATGCATGGTATCAATTGTCAATATTTTTACAACAAATTTTGTATCAAATCCCATTTGATATTTTGAATCCAGATATTACTAAACAACTTTGAAATATGAAAATATGCTATCAGATGAATTATTATGACCATAATATATATAAAGTAAAACGGTATGATGGAAGTTCTATATATCCGGAATCTTTTGGTTAAAATAATCATTATCTAATAAATGTAATATAATGTAAAATTAAATAATCAAGCTGATTGTTAACCTTTCTAACAACAAAGGATTAATTTAATCCATTGTTTTAATATTAAATTAGCTAACAAATTTAATTATATCACAAAAATTATTATTATATAATATTTTAAAGATAACTTTAATAGTGAAGGATATTTAAAATTGTATTTATTTATAATTAAAATAGCTTTAAAATATATTTAATTATATAATAAAGTTAAAATATCTTTCGAAAATAACTTTTATATCAATTTATCATAAATTACTTTTATCAAATCATTTTTTAATGTTATATTAAGTCAAACTTGTATTTAATTGTCCCAGTTTCATTAATATACTAGTTTCTTTGTTTATTCTTTTAATAATGATCATTTAAAGTATAAATCATTGTTTGAATTAAATTTAGCTAAACAATTAGTATGAAAAAGCTATATTTCTTGTTCAGAATTCTATAATAGAAAATTGAAATCAGCATTAAGGGTGATTTTGATATCATTTATATAAAAGTAAATTTCATGTAAAATATAATTCAAATTACTGGGTTTTTTATTTGTTTATTTGCATATAATACAGAATGAAAAAAATTTACGAAACTAGTAATGCGATTATCCTTTGACTTTTCCAGCATTACAAATAAATTTACAGGATGAATATTTTAGAGCTTTTTATCAAACTTCACTAAAATCAAAATTATTAAATAATCTGATTTATTTTATATAAATATTGAATATAATATATAAATATAATATGATTTGGGCTTAATATGTAATGCTATTAGTAAATGTTCCACCTATCATATAAATTCAACTAATATAAGTGTTATTTTAAATGTTTTGGTGTTATTGAATAATACAATTGTCGATTATATTATATGATCTTTTAAAAACGCCAAATTTATATTACTTGAAAGATTCGCCCTAATAAACTCATTTAACCCAACAAAGCTATATAAATCTAGCCTTGTTACTTGATTCATTTAAATCATTGATTTCATATCTGTTGAATAATGAATCCTGTAAACTGGTTGCTTAACTTCATCGTCATCTCAGCTGTGCTGGGCGCAATAGTAAACAACTCGAGTCCTAAAGTTAAGCAAGCCTCCACTAAAGCTGCCTATATTATTGGTGGTCAAGAATCTCAACCTTTCCAATATCCTTTCATGGTTTTTGTTACTGACCAAAAACAGCAATGTGGTGGTACTATTGTTAGTCGCAATTTGATTATTACTGCTGCTCATTGTATCACTTCTCAAAACTCTTCTGAATATCGCGTGGTTGCCCATCGTCATAATTTACATACTGATATCAGAACCGAAAAAGCTGTAACTTTCCAAGTGAAACAAGTAGTTGTTCATCCTAGGTATAACTCTGAAAGCTTCGATAACGACATTGCTCTTTTGATTATTAACAATGATAATCCTAATGCTATTCCAAAAGCAAATATGGATAGTATGGTTCAACTCGTCACTCAAGGACCAAAAGAAGGTGTAACTGCCAAAGTCATTGGATGGGGTAGAGCTCAGAGAGGTGGTTCAACTTCTTCAGTTTTAAAGGAAACTGAATTGAGAGTAGTTAATGGAAAGTTTTGTCGTCAATTATTTGGACCTTTTAATCCATACTACAAAATCTGTGCTGCTCCACTTCGTCAAGGGGATAGTGCTTGTCAAGGTGATAGTGGAGGCCCACTGGTATCGGGAAATACTTTAATAGGTATTGTTAGTCATGGTGCTCAAAACTGTGATGGACCAGCTTCAGTTTATACCAGAGTTGCTAACTATATTAATTGGATTAATCAATATCGAAGTGGAGATTCTGGTCAACCCTCTAATCCAAAGCGACATCAGCAACCTCAGCAACCTGTACAAGGTTGGTGGCAAAGATCTCAACAAAACAACAATCACAACAAAACTGATGTAATAATGAATGATGGCTAAACTAAATGAAATTTGAATTTGAATCTTCTTTGTATTTAATTATCAATAAATTAAATTAATAAATAACAATATAGAATCGTAATTTATAATAAACAAAGCTATCAATTAATTTTATAGATAAATCTTGATAATTTTTTTAATCTGTTCATAAAATTGAATATTTGACATTTTTGCTATTTTTAACAATTAAGCTCGATGATGCTCCCAAGTTTAGCAAATATTTTATATACTATATTATTAAGATACACTCCTTTACTCCTTTTCTTTCATATTTTGAAATTAAAATTCATGGAATAAGTAATCTTGCTTTAAACAAAATAAATCATTAAAATTAAACTATAAATATATATCTATTAAACTATTTAATATTTTACTAACAAATAATCAAAGGTACATTTGAACTTTTATCAATTTGAAAAATTTTATACTTAATTACAAAATTTAATATAATAGTTTATTATTAAAAATTAATTAGTATATTCAGTAGGATCAATATATTATTACTTTTATTAACTTAATTTGCTAAATTTAATGATCTAATTCCTTTTAATATAATATATCAATTTGTAGTTTTATTTGAGATTTATGTAATAATATATATATATATATATTTAATGATTTATATATGATCAAATAATAAAGTTATAAATATTAATTATTGGTATCTATTTTATTATAAAGATAAAGTAATTTATTGGATTTATTTATTTATTAACCTAAATCTATATATCAAAACCTATTAATATTATGAAAATTTTATATTTTATAAAGTAATATATATTAACTTATAAAATTAAGTCTTAAAAATAAAGTGATATATGTTTTTATTAATAATATTTGATTTAATTTCAATTAGCTTATATTAAACTATATAGTTGATATATATATTTATTCTATTTATACACTAACCTGCAAAAGTGAGTTATAAAATCAAAAATATATATATTTTAATTAATAACTAAAACAATTGTATATATTAAATTACTTGAAACTATAATATATAATTAAGGTATATTATTTAATAATAGATAAATATATTTAGATATATTTAGTAAACTATTAGTAAAAATATTAACCCTTAATATTTAACCAAGGTGAGTTATAAATTTGCAGGTTTTTGAGATAAAGGGATATATTTAACAATATATAACTATATCTTTTTTCTCTCTTTGTTATTATTTTATATAATATTTTATAGATATACTAAATTTTTTTTATTAGTATTATTATACCTAAATCCCTCTCTAAAAAAATCTACTTATGTATTAATTAACTTTATAAAGAAGGTAAATCAACTTGTGATATTGCTAGAATTATTAGTGTTAGCTAGTCTACTATAGCTAAGGTTGTTAAGAATAGCAATAAAGAAACATTTAAACTTAAACTTAAGTGTGCTAAAATTATAAATGAACATGATAAGAAGTATATCTGTAGGTTAGTTAATACAGGTAAGTATAGTACTGCTGTAGAAATACAACAGGAACTATAAGACTATACAAGAATATTAGTTAGCACTGATACTATTATACATGTTTTACATTAGCATAGATACTGTTTACATTTTAAGAAAAAACACCCCCAACTAAAAAAATCCCACTGTAAAACTAGGTGGGAATTTAAATGTTGCTACTAATGTTAAACTAAAACTAATTAGAATAAGGTTATTTAGTTTAATGAAACAAAAATATACTTTAGTAGATTTAATGAAAAAGCTAGATACTTTAAAAAAATGCAGAACTACTTTATAACTATTATGTTAATTCTACCCAAAAGTATAGTAGTGGGTCAATTATTATTTAGGGATATATGTTGTTTTTAGGTGTAAGGTATCTTTATAAAGTTAATAGGGGAATTAATACTAAAATGTACTAAAGTATTCTAAACAATAAATTGAAAAAAACCATTGAATAGTATAGGTTAAACAAATCTAATGTTATTTTCTAGTAAGATAATACCTCTTGTTATACTACAGCTTCTACTACTAAATAGCTTAAAAATAACAAGATAACAGTTATAAAATAACCTCTTCAATCTCTTAACTTTAATCTAATTAAACACCTTTGGGATTAGTTAAAAAAAGCTATTAAAGTTTTCCCCCCAGTAAAAAATTTAAATCAACTTTAAAAATATATTCAAGAAGTATAAAACAAGATTAACCCTTTTTAGTGTAAGAAGTTAGTTGATTCTATACCCTACAAACTTAAAGAAGTTAGAAAAGCTAAAGGTAGATATACTAAGTTTTAATTTTTTTTTATCACCAAAAACCTACAAATTTATAACTCACCTTAGGTAAAATTTAAAGGTTTATATTTTAGCTAATTAATAACTAAATATCATCATT
>JNEM01011317.1:0-16007 GCA_000697335.1 Conidiobolus incongruus B7586 | reverse complement strand
AATATCGTAAACCACCTTCCCAAAGTAATCAACAAGATCATCCTTTCATCGTCGATAAAATCCTCGGCCATAGACGCTATTATAACCAAGATCTATACCTCGTCCAATGGAAAGGATACCCTAAAAATGAAGCTACTTGGGAACGCTATAATAGCGTTAAAAAGACCAATGCCTATCATGCCTACGCTGAGAAGCATTCAAAGATTAGAGCGTCTCCTAATAAGGACACCTCAATCTGAGGGGAGTGTCATAGATCAGATCACTTTGTCATCATCGTGACACTGTCAATCATATCTGCTTACCTTATCTTATCTCTTTTATCTACTTGATCTTATCTTGTCTAATTTTACCTCTGAACCCTCACCAACTTATACATATAAAAATGGGAACCATTGCCAAATAAACAAGGACTTTTTTCCCACACTGTTCACATTGAAACAACTTGTATACATTGCCCTGTTATACAATCACAAAAAATTCTGATTATTTAAATTACAATAATAATTACAATGGATTTAAGGTATCATTAAATTTATATATTAAACATATTAAATTTTTCTAAATTAAAAATCAATGAATCATTTATTAATAGTTGATTATTATAATAATATAGTAATTGACTATGAAATTGAGTGTATGTATAGATATTATATAGATAAAAACCTTTGTAAACTAATATAAATCAAAATAAATCAATTTGACAAAAAATATATATATTAATTTTTTTTCACTAATATCTTTGATACAAAGCAAATTAATTTGTTAAAAATTTTTATAGTATTTAAATTAAAATATAAAAAATTTATTAAATACATTATATTTATAATAAATTTAAGTAAATATAATTTTTTAAAAAGAATCTTAGAAATATATAATAAAAATTATTAATAAAATTATCTTTTTAAATTATTAGTTTAAATAAAATTATAAGTAATATTAAGATATTAGAAAATTTATATAGTATAATTAAGTAATATATATATATATATATATATATATATTATATTAACATAACTATAAATTTATTATTACTATTTAATTTTCAAATCTATTAAAATTTAAAATACATGATAGAGATTAGCGATTTTGTATTTAGAATATATTAATTATACTAATAAAATTTTTTAATCTAAATTTCAAAATGTTGTGAAATCAGTTCGATTATATTCATTTGTTAGTCCTTATATAAAGTTGCAAACAGAATACATATATAACATTAAGAGTAATAATAAGGCATTATACTAAATAACCCAAAATTCATTTCAATTTCCTATAGAGTTTGTCGATTATGATATGACTATTCCAAAGACTGTTGATAAAAAATGAATTATAATCAAGATAAAAAAAGTTTAGAAAGATTAACTGTGTGCTATGTACTCACTCAACTATAGTAGTCCCTTAATCAAACCTTTGCATTAAATTTTTTAGCTGTTTAATGCTGTTTTGCAAATATACATGCACTTTACCTATCCTGAGTGTAATAAAATCCATGAACGAGCTTTATAAATGGCCATCCACATCTAAATATGTGTTTTTTAACAAATTGTTTACAAGGCACCAGAATTAGTAGCATATCAAATCAGAATATTCAATTAAGTTTTACTTTTTAAAAATTTCTTCCGAGTATTTTCAAAAGTTGTTTGATCATGTTTATCCTGAACACTCGAGAAAGTTACTCTCCTGAGCAAGATACTTGACATGGATTATGCTAATAATATTGAAACAGTCTATCTTTGAAGTTAATGCTATTTATATTCCTATTAGGTCTATCAATGATATCATGAATTAATACTTGAACTTTAGATTTATTAATTTTCAAATTGAATAAATTTATTCATCAAAAGTATAATCCATTGTCATATTAAATAAAATTACAATCAGTGTTAAAATTTAATATATTTTACTAATTAAACTTGGAAACACTTTCAGTGTTTATAATACCTTCAATTCACTAAAAAACTATTGACCAATCTGTAGAAAAATTCTTAATAAAAATTACCACTATATTGATAAAATCAGGATATTAAATAATTTTATATATAAACTAATTATTGATTAAGAACTGATAAAATATTCTATAATATAAATTGTTAATGATATATTAAGTGAATCTATCCATATTAAATATTTCTATTGAAATTTTATTTATAGACAGTAATTTCAAAAGAGATTAAATATATAATAAGATAATTTATTAAAATAAAATTATATTTATAATTCAATAATTAAATATAAAATTATAAAAAAATTATATAAATATTAAATTAATTTTACAAATTTTTCTTTTCAAATTTATTATAATAAAAAGATTACATTAAAAATTTAGTTAATTATGTTTTGAATTATCAATCATAATACTTATATAATATCATATTAATCATTAAATATCATTGGTTTAAAATATAAAATTATACTTTGAAATTATATTCAACATTAATTGTTTCATTAAAGTTAAAGTGAGATATTAAACAAATTAATTTTTTCAAAATAATATTTTCAACTCAATAGAATTGTAAAAAAACTATAAATACAAACATATATATATATATAAGTTTTTTTTGATATTATATAGTATTTTCAATTAATATAATTATATATTCTATGAATTATTCTTGTGAAATTTTTAAACTTAAAATTTAATCGTAATTTTATTCATTTAAATTAAATTACAAATTAGTATTTTAATAATTATTCAAATATTAAAATCCATTATATCAATTACACCTTTTCAAAATAAATAAACACTTGGTAAAGTGTTTATTAATATATTATAATCAGCATTAGTCATCTATAATACCATGTTAAATAAAAATTATATGATCAAAATTTTAGTTTAAAATGAAAGAATTAGATTTACCTTCATATTAAAATTTAAAATAAACTAATTATTGGTATTAGTATTTTAAATATGGTATAAAAGGATAAATAGCTATGAATATATGCAAATATGTTCAAAATATTATTTCAAAATGAATATTTTAAAGCTAACAAGTTTTGAAATTTAAAGCACTAATATTCATTGGTATTAAATAATTTTTTGGCTCCTTATTTAAAATTCAATATTGGCAAAAATATATTTGAAATATAATATTATTGGGAATATGGAAGATTAAACCTTTTATTAAGAGTATTGAAGAATGATTTATTTAAAAAAATTTTACAATTTATTGTAAAATTGAAAAATTAATATACTTACTATTATGAACGAACTTTATGACATAAAATATGAATATGTATTACAAATTAAGTGAGTATATTTTACATATAATAAATGAAATTAGGTTTTGAAATTGATCATTATTTATATACAAGTTTGATTATTCTCTTGATTTTAAATCACTAATAATAATAATAATAATAATAATAATAATATTTTATTCATTATATAGTTTTATATTTATTTAAATTTATACAATTTATTCAAAAATTTTATTTTAATTATATTTATTTATTTAATATAATTCTTAAATTAATTAACATTATTTAATATTTATTATTTAATAATATTAAATATTATATTTTATCTAATAGAAATTTAGAGAAATTGATTTCTAACATATTGTAAGAAGATTGGTTGTAATGCCCATTGTCAGCTTCAGGATTTCTTCTCGATGGTCAGAGGCATAGGTGACCACGTGTTCCACAGCTCTAGGAGCCATGAGGACCAGTTGAGTCGCGATGGCTAGATTATTGGGTTCATTATACGCAATTGGATGTAAATTAGGCAAATTAGGCAAATTAGAGCGAGTAAGGACGATGATATAAGGTTATACAACGATGGTAATATGAAGGAAAAGGTTGTATCAAATTTGAATTTTATTTTCTTAAGAAGTATACTGAATAGAATAATTTTTAATAGAGTAAAAAAGATAGGTTTAATAGCACCCTGGAATGGAAGTGTTACTCTTGGAAGTGTTGGAGAAGGGAAAGGAGGATAATTGGTAGTGGAGGCGTAATTTTGATTAGTAAAAACCAAAAATAGAGCTCCAATGATAGAAACCAACAGTGTATTTAAAATGTATTTAGTTTTTGGAGGCGTGGCTGCATATTGGTATATGCTTATAGTGGTGCACAACACTGATATCTTGTTCCAGTTTATCCAAAGAAACAGGATGGGACACATATATTAGTATCTCGAATTAATAGAGAAAGCTTTATATTTGATCAGTTTCATTTATCTTTTCTCATAAAAAATTGTTAGGTTATAATTTATATAATGTTGATTATCAATTTATTTCAATAGTAAAGTAAATATAATAAGTTAAACCTCTAATATTAGAACTATACATTTCAAGATAGGTGAATATACTTTTTTTGAATAATTTGAATTTTGTTATTTTAATAAACATCTAAAAATTTTGAAGGTTAGTATTTAAATTACTTTAATCGCCTCCTAGAGTTTTAAATACTGCAAACTAATAATATTTAATCATATATATGCATAATTTAAGTAATTATTGCATATGATGTCACTCTTATAATTTTATTAAAATTATGAATATATTTAATATTATTTTGAAAGTTTGAAGATAAAAATATGCTAATGATATGAGAGAAAATATATCAATTTATTATTCATAAATTATTTGGTGATATATAAATCATTGTATCAATCAATAATTATTTATAAAATTAGCCTTGTTTAGATATTGAATCAGCAATAGAGTATAATAATATTACAATATATAAACAGTCATTAAAATATCAAGGATTAATCATGTCGCGATTTTTTTTCGATCTCATATGTATTCAAAATGATAATATTATCATCAATATTTATTAACATTGTGAAAACTTAGCAAGGGTTGTTTCATTTTTAAAATGAGGATTCAAAATTATTAGGAGTTAATTTTTTAATTTTCATTTCCTATATAACTAAAGTTTAAAAATTTTTTAAATATTAAGATTATAATATATTTTAAAATTTGGTTAATAAAAGATATAAATAATTGAAAAAGTTTATATTTCAAATAAATTATTTAATAAAAGTAATAAAACAATAAATGTACCCTTGTTTCAATGGTTTAGTTAATATTTATTACTTTACAGATTAGAATATTATTTGCGATTATATATCTGCACAAATGTTGGAAAGAAAACAAAGTTATATTATCAGATGATAGTAAATTTTTCATCAAAAGAATGTATTCAAAATATAAAATATTAATATATATATTAGGGTGTTTGGTAAGCTTTAAAATACTTAAATTCATTTTTAATATTAGATTAACATATTTTAGATAATATAGGTTTGGATGATAAAATACCATTCTAGTTATTCATGATATGAATGAATTATCTTTAACTCATGGGCTCCAAAATTTATAATATCAATCAAAATTAGATTATGCAATTTGCTCAAATCTTGAATAAATATTTTCAATATAATTATATGCTAATATATCCTTTATTTGATTGAATTGATAAAAATATAATATATTGATATTTATATAATTCAATTTTGCTATTTTCAAAATTAAATTAAAACTTAATTATTGATTATTGAAATTTGATCATATCAAAAAATATTAATAATATCAAAAAAATACTTGTATACTAATGCATATGACAAGCATATTATCAATACTATGTTTGAAATATAATAAAATCGATCATAGCTTAATTAATCATCGCTTAATCTTGATTGAATATACAAAATTTGTGAATTTTCTATTTTCAAATAATATACTGGTATAATAAAAAAAATCCAAATTTTATTTTATTATATTATAATTTAATAAAATAATAAACTCAAAAAATAGAAAATAATAATATATTTATTTAATATTTATTTAAAAATTCAAATTTAAAATTTTAAACATATCAAATTTAATAAATATTTCACATCTCATGATAATTTATATATGTCGAAATTGGCAATAGCCAAAAGAGTGTATTTAATAACTTCATGGTATATTAACATATTAGATTATTTTGATAGTTGGTATATTTTCAATTGTGATAATAAACAAAATTTAAAAATTACTCAAAACTTAATTCATACCATAATTTCAAACTATTCAATGCTAAATAAGAGATATTATTTATCAAAAAAAAGATATCCCATAGGACTTTTTATACAGAATAATCATGTCATAAAGGGTTATATTATTTAGAAACTTAATTCATATTTCTAAATTCATCTATTATTAAAAACGTGCAGACTGTTTGTTCACTTATAATTAACATAATATGAAGCTATACCTGTGGGTAGTAAAAACTAGTTAAAAGGTAATTATCAGCTGTGATCAATGGGTAAAGTTTTAAGTTTCAGACTGTTATTCTAGATTTATTTAACAAATATCATCATTTGTTAATACAAGGAGTAACTTAGAAAATATCGGAGTATTTTTACTAAATATGATTAAAATTTAATAAAAACAAATAATTTACAATAAAATTGTTCATTCAATTTGGGAAGAATTTCATATTTTACAATTTATTGGTTTAAAAATATTCAATTAAAATCAGTTTATAATATTTTGTAGATTATCAATTTACTCAATAAATGTATATTACCAAATCCGTATATTTTAATATTAGTACTTTGATTTAATATTTTTAAATTAAAAGGATACTTTTAGAAACTTGTATTGTTTGATAATGAATGCAAAAATCATTTTTATACATTTTCTAATGTTAAGACTTCTTTGTATAATGAACGAACTTAAGAGGGATTAAAATACATATTTGTATTTAAATATCATTACAAATTAGTTATATTTAAAAATAAAATCAATTTTGTTAGTTGACAAATATTAACCCCTTGATTTTCAAATATGAAAATATGTTTCAATTTATTACAAGTATTTAATTTTTAAATTTTAATCAATATTAAATTTTTTAAAATTAAAAAATATAGTGGTATTATTTAAAAATATTAGTGCAACATAGATCATCAATAAGTGATAATAGATATTCACTGATTTTTAATTATTTTATATTTATTATATTTACAAATGATTATTTTTATGATTCTGCTTAAGGAAAATTTTGAAACTCAATGATAATTTAGGAAGTGGCTTATCAAAATCCTGGAAAGGGTTAAAATTCAATTTTGATATCATATTGCTTTAATAGGTAGTTAAAGTAAAAATATTTGTCATTATATTTCTAATTTGATATTATAAATTGACAAATTTACAAATTTATATAGTTTTTAGAGGGATTAATAAATAAATTTTTGATTGAAATAATAAGTTAATTTATTAAATTTTGTTAGTTATTGTCAACAAAAACTCCTAGAGAAAATATTCACAGAGACTGATTGGTTATAATTTGGATGATAAGAATTGAGGTTGAGGTTGAGGTTGAGGTTGAGTTTGGAGTTGATTTGTCACTCCATGTGTCATATTGTGATATTTGTGAATACAATCAAGAATGTAATTAACTTTTTCCCAAGACAAGTTTGCATTCATCGTAAACCTGAGGCAGGGGGTTATCGTAGCAGGAGCACAGAAGCAAGAAGCAAAGATGTTACGTTTTAGCATCCATTTGTTCATTTTGACTAATTCTTGTTCATTATCAAAGCACAAACTAACAATTGGAGATACATCATCAGAGTAGAATCTCAAATACTTCTTGGGGATATTATCTCTGAAGTATTTAGAAATTTGCATTAGGTGTTCTCGCTCGGCGTCCATCTTCTTTATCTTTGCCAATATTTTTTCAATACGGATGATGTCATAATTCATCACTGAAGAACTGAAAATATTGTGCATAGAGTTTTCTCGAATAAAGTCAACTAGCCTTTGACTTCCCGCTACAATTCCAGCTCGTGATCCAAAAGTCTTTGCCAAGGATGCTGTGAAAATGTCAACCTCATCATACTCTTCGACTGTGCTAGAGAATCCCATTCCTTGCTCACCATAAAGTCCAAGTGAATGAGATTCGTCTACTAGTAATGTACAACCGTATTTTTTCTTAAGTTCAATAATCTTCTTCAGAGGTGGTAAGTCACCATCAATACTGTATAGTCCCTCAACCATAATGATTCCCTGACCGAACTTCTGAATCAAACTTTCTAATTGTTCGACATTGTTATGAGTAAATGCATGCACTTTAGCTTTTTTCAATGCAATGCCATCCCTGAATGAACTATGTAAATAACGATCGACATATAAATGTGTGTTATTGTCACAAATTGCATGCATGGTTCCAGTATTGGAAGCATATCCAGACTGAGTAATTAAGCATGCTTCACGTTTCAAGAATTTTGCAAGTTTCTGTTCGACTCGGCTTTGGGCTCCATCTATACTGAACACGCTAGAAAAAACAATCTCTTGATCTAAATGTTCAATGTCAACCATGGTAGCTACACACAAGTAGTCGTTATCTCCAACGTTAATACTGTTGGCGTCCATATTGGGTCTAGCTAAGATATCTTTAACGATTCCTCGACCATTGGGAGTACGGTTTTTGAAATATGTAGCAATCTTTTGCTCAATAACATCATTCATTGTCATTTTGGAAAGATTAAAATCAATTCTGAAATTTGATAATTCAAGAATTTTTTAAAATTTAAACTGGATAATAAATAGCCTATTTATAATCCTTTCAAAAGTTAAAACAACACTTATCAATGGTAGCGAAAACCATCAGCATTGTGAGCATTTTTACAAAAGGGGTATATTAAAAATAGTAATCCATTAACCAATTTAAGGTTAGTAACAGTCCAAATATTTAAAACTAAAAATATTTAATGACTTATGATATCAACCAAATCACCTTCAAGATTTTCATTAATAATCCGAAAAAGTAATATTTGTAAAATATAAAATAATATATCGGGAGTATAATTCCTAAATGAGGAATTGATCGAAAAATAAAAAAATTATTTCTAACCTCATTTTTCAATTATTTATTCACTGGATATGAAACTTAAAAGTTATCCATAGTAAAGGATCAACGTATTACGCCTTTCTATTCGACCCTTAGTTATAAATGGGGTCATGATGAAAGCAAGAATTAAGGAGTATTAAAATAAAAAAAATATTAAATTTTTAACAGTAAAACCTCTATTCCTCCTTTGGAAACTCCTGAAATATGCAGATTGGCAAAATATACAATAGTTTAATATACCTATCCTTTATACTATTAAAGAATAATCAAGATTTTTAAAAGTATTATGTATAGATAGCATTTTTGATAGTTGTTTGTGTATTATTTGACATTTTTTTTATCAATTCATTGGTTATAAAATTTAAATAATATCTAATAAACTAAATATCGTTTATCTTCCAATCAATTAAAAAATATCCAATATATTTTACAAAACATCTTTTTTATTAACATATATATATATAATTTATATATTTCGTTTACAAGTTTAATAATATTGACCCAATAATATAGTTTCAAAACTATTTTTCATCAAAAATTACATAAACCATTTCTAAATCTCTAACTTATCAATTTCCAGAATTTAAATGTATATTTAAATCATGATTAAATGGGTAATAAGTCATTCCTATGTTTTTGTAATTTCTTTTTTAATCGATATTTTTTATTTAATCTATTATGTAATACTTGAAAACATTATTATTTGTTAATAACTTTAAAGATATTTAAGCTGATCTAAAGAATCCTATATTATACATAAACTATTTATATTTAAAAATGATTAAAAATATATTAAATATTTTTGAGTCAAAATATCTTTTTTTATTAATAAAAATTCAAGATATTTTAAATTTTTCCGATATCCACCTGAACCCTGGATAAAACTTGTTATGCAAAGCACGCGAAAGTTAGAAACAGTTTTAGCAAATTGAATGAGATCTAATTTTAGTGAGAGTTTTGATAAGATCTAGTTTTACTTAAGATTTCAATATTTCATGCGATATATCATTGATGATTAATTAAAAACAATATGATATTGTTAAATAATATTTTTATTACACTATTTTCCTTTTAATGATATAATGTTTTTATAATTAATGAAGTTGGATTCAATAGATATAACAATTATGTTATAGAATTAAGTAAAATTTAACATATTATAATAATTTTGATTATTGTTTAATATTAATAAGTAAGAATAAGTTAATTTTATCAATTGCTACGTATCATCATCGAAACTAAATGAAGAACCGATGTTTACTCATTAAATTCAAGTTTGTGTTCAGGGAATAGGAGTATATTAAAACTTTAGTACATAAAGGTTACATTTAGGAGTTGATGCTTATTATAGCACTTATAAATTGTTTTGCTAAGTTTGACACAAAAGCAATCACAGTATCCTGTTAATAACTGGTTTATTAACACAAGATTGGACAATTTTTTAAAATCTTCAGTATTGATCACATTTATATCTTATTTAGTTAGTTTAAAAGAATATTCTTCAAAGATTAGAAATCATAATTGAGAATCTATAACATCAATTGATCCAAATATCTTATTAAAGGTGATTTGAAGAATATCTATATTAATTTTATTCCTTATACATTTTATATTTATACATTAAATATTTAATATTGAATATATTTTAATCATCCACTAATTATATACCATCTAATATCTAATCACAAGTGATAGTTCTCATTCAAAATGGTAGTATAATTTGAATAAATTTAAACTATATTCGTTTGGCATTCATATTATAGGCATTTAATCTAATTTTTCAAAATTATGTAAGGGTTATTTGTTTTTAGATTGTATTTGATTTGAAATTAATTATGCAATTTTGTTTGAAAAGCAATTCTTAAACATTTTTCTTTTGTTCCTTCAAATTGAAATCTGCCAATTATAATATTGATAAATTGAAACATATATCTGTAACATTAAATATAATAATCTATATATTACAATTTACTCCAACATATTTATCATTAAAAATTTGCATAAGCATTCATTGTAACTTTAAGCCAATCAAGCAATATATGATTATATCTTTGATAGGTATAACTATAAGTATATATTTATATAAATTTAATGTGAACCATTTTCAAAAAACTTTCTAATATATGCTATAACATGATTCAACGTTTAATTTTAAATATTTATATTTGATTATCCTCGGTGATAAATATTAAATGTGTAATTTGTATATCAAAATGAAATAAGCTGAGCTATTGATGGTGAGAATTTGATTAAGGAACAGTTTCCATATTTGTCTAAATTTTTTACTAAAACCCCAACCTATTATTTTTAGTTTATTTGAAAATGTGATCAATTACTATTATAGTATAATTCTTACGATTAAGATTTTCAATTCAGGTTTATTTTATCTATTTCATTTTTACATATATTTTTTTTCGAATTGACTAATATCAATTCAATTTTACAATAAATCACCAGAATTTTGAGTGTATTATTTTGTTCCCAAGCATTATCTTAATAGCTGTAAAAGTAATGTAAAGCATTTAATAATATATATTTAATAGAAAATTTAAATAAAGTCTCTGATTTTCCAAAATTGAAATCTTTTTATATACTGTTGTTACGATAAATTGACAAGTAAAAATACCAAATTTTATTGATATTAAAAATTTGAAATTACAGATTCCAAATTTAAATATATTATCTAACAAATTTAAATTATATGCTATAGAAAATGTATCAATCGATCAAAGCATATGTCTATTACTATATTATACATATTCATTTAAATTTTAAAATTGAAAAACTTTTTAACTTTGGATCCCTTAATCAAATTTTCATCCTCCAAATAAAAAAATATTTTTAATTACTATCTCAATTTAGGATTAGATGGGATTTTTCACTATTTTTCAATTATTATGACTATCATTGCATAAAATAAAATCTCAATGTTAGATTGGTAATAGAGAAGATATGCTTTGATTTATATTGATTAGATTGAGCGTTTAAGGTGATAATATATAATTAAATGTTGTTTAGAAAAGATGTCAAAGAGCAAAATTAAATATTATAATCGCTTTATATATTTTCTCAAATCTCCTTAAGTTTTTTAATATCAAATCATCAGATCATCTCAGATATCGTTACTAAAATTTATCCGATCTTCGTAATCCATAATTTTTAATTATTTCAATTACTGTACATAGGTATTCTATATAGTCAAATTAAATTGCATATTATAGATAATATTAAAAATATTTCAAAAATAATCAATGATTTTCCAATTGAAAGTATTGAGTAAAGCAATCAAAACAATAAATAAAAAATCAGGGAAAGTTTAAAACTTGTTGGATGGCCTATTAATTGATTTAATAATTTGAACATTTAAGTGGATGTTTAATAAAATATTTAATTTGGTTAAATATAAATCTTCTAATTAAACTATCTGTTATTTTTATTATTTTTTCCATTATCATCAAAACTTAAAAATATCAATATTTTGCATTAAATTTCCTGTTTAAATTTTAATATATTGAATAATTGAAGTTATAGATAATTCAAAATAATTACTTTTAAATATATAAAACAAGTATGTTTTTCTACATTAAATATATGACTATATATCTATAATACCTATATATATGATTTTATTTAATTCTTTAATCTATAATTTTCATTTATAGTGACCCTGACGTTTTATTGATTCTCTAAAAATTTTAGAATATTCCTCATCCTATTTATTATTGGGTGGATATATTAAAATTTAAACGGTAAAATTTCGATTGATTTCAAAAATATCAATGATAAATATTTGTTACTAATGTACATCAGCAAGGTATAATATCTTTTAAGCATGTTTGATTCAAACAATTATATATTAACACTTTTAATAGTAATTGGATTCATTATTATGTATCAATAGAACCATTTATCAAGGTATTGGTCAGTTTTTAATTGATTCATATTATATTAATATTTTTTTTCTTCAAAATATAGATAGAGCTTTTGCAACCAATAATGCATAATTTTTTTCCAATTAAACTAGTAATTTTTAAATATTTAACAGATAATTTCAATATAAGGTTGAAACTAATTTATTAATAATTTTTAACTCCAAAATATTAACTGATTCAATTTTTTGACATACTTATTTCAATTAGAAAA
This sequence comes from Conidiobolus incongruus B7586, assembly GCA_000697335.1. NCBI lineage: Eukaryota > Fungi > Entomophthoromycota > Entomophthoromycetes > Entomophthorales > Conidiobolaceae > Conidiobolus > Conidiobolus incongruus. The sequence continues at coordinate 3,023 of JNEM01011317.1, read as the reverse complement.
ATTCTTTTGATATTTAATATTTTTTAAATATTTAAAAAAATTATTTCAAAGCTATTTATGAAATTTATTATTTAATCATTACTATAACTTATTATCAATGAGTTTTTAATCTATAACTAACCAAATTATAAAAATTTTAAATTATTTTATAATTGAATATCATTGATTTAAATTTATAACTATTAATATTGAATATTATTTTTTTTAAATTATGGTTGATATTAAACACCAATTCCGTGAGGTTCATAGTTTGGTTAAAAACTATGATATGAAATTAGTTATTTCAAAGTATTCAATTTTTTAATTAGTATTAGGAATTGCCAAATTAGGTCATTAATAGCTTTATTGGCTTGATTTTTATTAAGGATGTTTTTATTAATATATACTCTAATCACCTCAAACACTCTAAAATAAATTAGTACAGCTATATAAAATTTCACCATCAATATATAATATATAGGAATGATTGATATTTTAATAATCATTTAATAGGCTTTTATAATAAATAATCAATTTCTTATATCATGGTTATGTTGGGGTTTAAACTTGGCCCATTAGGGGGAATCCTGTAAAAGGATAAGTAATATTAGGCAAAAGAGCCAAAAGGTAAGTAAAAGATAAAGAAAGAGTAAAGTTAAAGTTAATAAAAGTAGAGGAGGAGGTTTATTTAGGAAAGTCAGATGGTTTAAATATTACAAACTCACTAAACTGTGGCTTATAAAGTGGATTTTCTAGAATATCACCAGTTCTTGGGACAAGGGGCTATATTATCCCTTTCATTACCTCACACTTTCAAAGCTGAAGTTCCATCCAGCTTGAATCAAAGATCTTTTGATTTGATAATTAGCTGAAAGGCAAAGAATATCCCCACACTCATCACACTACCAGCAAATCAATAAAATAGGTAGGCTATGAGTACTTAGAGATATAATAATAAATATATACAAATGATAGATTCAAATAAAAAGAGATAAGCAAAACCCAGGTGATATATTAACCTAGTAATTTGCAAAGAGATGAATGGACTAGCTTTGGTGGTATAAGATACATAACTTGGGCAAAAGCTCATAAGCCTAGGATTGTTACTCACTATGTGAAAATTCTAGAATGGGTAAGGTAGAGAAAGAAACATGGAAGTCTTGAGATAAGGGTACAAGGTAAGATATCACAAATTAGATGATTATCTTGACTGGATTAACTGCTCTCAAGATGTCTGCAGTAATCCCTGGTGGAATCGCCACTTGTTGGGGTTTAAACTTGGCCCATTAGGGGGAATCCTGTAAAAGGATAAGTAATATTAGGCAAAAGAGCCAAAAGGTAAGTAAAAGATAAAGAAAGAGTAAAGTTAAAGTTAATAAAAGTAGAGGAGGAGGTTTATTTAGGAAAGTCAGATGGTTTAAATATTACAAACTCACTAAACTGTGGCTTATAAAGTGGATTTTCTAGAATATCACCAGTTCTTGGGACAAGGGGCTATATTATCCCTTTCAGTTATATAATAATTATCTAGTTTTATATATTAAGAAAAATATCATTTTATTTTTGAAATAATTTTATTAAGAATATAGACAACTATTATATCTTATCAAGATTCCTTTTAAAATATTATAATACTTAATAAAATAGGTTTCAAAATAATGTTATCATAATTATTAACTAATGAATTTAATCTTTTAGATTAAACTATCAAAATCTTTAATTTCAAAGAGTTAAATTAACTTCAATACATACATTATAGTATTAATTCATTATTTTAATGTTATATTAATTAATATTGGAATTTTCGATTTTTTAATATCAATCAAGCACAGAGATTAAGGTTTATTTATCATATTTATCTTTTTTATCATATTTAGCTTATTTATCTTATTTTTCTATATTTTTTCAATATATTAAATGACAATCAAAGCATTTTTTAAAATATTTATAAATTAATGAATGAAGAAAATTGATATTAATATTATTTTATATATTTTTAATAAAAATATTTCATTAAAATGAATTGATACTTTAATCAAATCTAATGTTTTTTAAATTATTATTATTTTAATAATATATAGTTTGTACAAGATATCCAACTAATGATAGCGTTATTTTTGTATTTTTTATAGCATCACAAATATCAAAAGTAAATATAGGTGTTATATAAAAATAAAAAATCATTCGATTAATAAACAACAGTATTTACTTCTTAATATTAAAATGTATCAATTTATTACTCTTGTGATTATTTCAATATATTGTTTAAAATATATTCAATATTAAATACAGCTTAAATCTAATTTTATATTAATTTGCTTTGAAAAGTTTATACCATGATCAGATTAATGTAGATTAAGCAATTGACGAATTTATTATGTATACGAATAAGATGATTTCTTGTTTATTTAAGTTTACATTAGTCTGTTTTATACAAGAGTTATAGTGGCTTATATCGTTATAGTATGTCATGCAAAAATGTGAATATGATATCATTTTCAAGTTACATACGGGTAAATACAGAGTAATGATTACAAAAATAGATATAATTGTTTTTATAAAACGGTTGGCTGTTCACAAAACTATTTTTTATTAATATTAAATAACTTTTATTTTTCAAGTTCTATTAATTTTGAATTTGTTAATAATTTTTGAAATATTCCTATCTAAACCTATATATGTGAAAATATATTTGAATTCTAAGGAATATTCATTATAAAACTATATTGTTATTTATTAACAAAATCAATCTATTTGTATAAATTTATATTAATAATTTATATTGCTTTTCAATTAAATATTGGAAGTGGTGTTTTTGTATTGATATATAATATAAAACGATTATATATAATCTTAGTATTACTATACTATTTTTAATATCTTTAAATCCATTATATTATTTATACAATTCAATATATATATATATATATATATATATATATTATAATTAAATAATATAGTATAATATATACAATGTGAAATATATTATTATAGTAATATATCTATATTTAATAAATATTCTTTTAAAATTATTTTATAAAATA
>JNEM01011315.1:0-16721 GCA_000697335.1 Conidiobolus incongruus B7586 | reverse complement strand
AATAATCAATTTATCTAATATATAATAAGAACGCTAGTTAAAGATTGTTTTATTTAAATAAATTATATAAAACTTATTATTAATTGATTTAATTTTAAAAAATAAAATTGAAATAATTATATATCATTATAGTTTATTATAACAAATAATATTTACTAATAAACAAAATATTATTTTAATAAAATATATAATAATAATTATTTTAACTTAAGATTCTTTTATTTTAAATAAAAAAATTATATAATGGAATTTTATAATTTATTAATTATATTGATTTAATATAAAAACCTTTTTTCACTATATTTTATAATAAGAAATAATCTTGTTAATTACTTAAGGAACTATGATTACCATATTAAATTAAAAACTTATATTGGGAATACTTATTTCCTGAACTGGGTGGTTATATTCCTTATTAACATTAAGCCATTTTATTTATAAAAATCAATAATAAAATTTAATATAAGATTATTATAAATAAATTAATAAACATATCTTTTATTTTTATTTCAAGATTATTTAATCTCTTAGTTTTTTTATAACCCTCATAAAATTATTAAACCATGATATATATGAGATAATAATTATATACAAAGAATTTAATTTAAGATGAGTTATTTATATTTAATTTGATAAACCTTATTAATTTCTTATGACTCTGTGGTAACTTGTTATTTACCACTAGTGATTCTTTGCTTAAGCTTAAAAATCTATTTTCTTCTATAATTATCATTTATTTAATAAATAATATTTAATTATAATTATTATAGTTTTTTTACAGTTTTTGTTATATTATAAATATTTACTCTATATTTTTATTTAATAATATTAGTTTAAATTTTAATATATATAATATACTTATATGACTAATATTAAAATATTTTAATATTTTTTTAACTTAAATAAAAAAATATTTGTATCAATTTCTTTACTTTATCAATAACTAAAAAATAACAGTTAAAATTAATTTTTTAGATTTTAGGAAGTTTCAACTACTTTCTCTTTTAACTTTACAGTAATTTACCTAGTGATAAATAGTTAATTTAAATAAAACCTTATTTTTAAAAGATATTTATAAAATTTAAATATTTTTAAAAGTTTTATAGTTAAGTTTTATTAAAATTAAAACAAAAGTCTTTTGATAATTATTATTTAATTAATATATGATTAATTTAAATAGATTATCAATAATTAATTTTTTTATAAAAAAACTATACAATGATATATTTTCCTATTTATATTATATATAATATTTTCTCTGAAACTAATATTATATTTAAACAATCTAAAATTGAAAAATCTCTCATTTGTTTAATTTCAATATAATAGCTATTATGATTTTTGAAATTATATATTAAATAATATTAAACTATTCTTTCTTAGCATTTTATATTCACAGTATAGATTAAGACAAGGAATTTGAGTAATCCTCAATCACCCACAGATTATATTCCTTGTAAGAATCTTCGTTATAAATTTTCAAAATATACCCAAAGTTAGTTTGAAATTATATAAATATCAGAGTTTAAATTAATATATAATTTCAAAAGAAGTTATTAAATTTAATAATCAAAAATTTCTGAATCTGTTGAATGAAAGCATTTTTCATTAATCATATTTTAATTTGAAGAACAGAATATTTAAATTCATATAATTTGTTTTATAATAATTATAATTATAATTCAATACAAAAATATTTTATCTCATTAGATTAATAGATTTAAACTATTTTAAGTCAAAATTATAGTACAATATTGGATAAATCATCATTTTTTGATATTAGGTTTTATATGAGATTATCGAGGATTAACTGTAATTGTTTGTTGCCCTAAGTTTGCTATTCATTGGATTAAATTTGAATATTGATCAAATATATTAAATAAAAATATATTGTAGAAAGGAATATTGAAAACTTATCTCACATTATATAAATATTAAGCTCCAGGATCAAGTTACTACTTTTATTAATTGATTTTTTATGGTTTTGTTGAGAATAATTATGAGCAATATCAAAGATTTTATTAGATATAAAATGCTCTTATTTCAAGAATAGAACCCCTCTCTCAATAGACTTAATGCTATAAAAGAAACTGTAGCTTGTCCTCTTGTGAGTGAGAAGGATATTATAGTTAGAGATAATGACTATTTATGCGTCGCTGCAACAGTGGATATGGCTCAATCGACTGATGAAGTTGTATTCTCTAATGTATTCGCCTTAGAGGGTGCTCAGTGTAATTTGGAAGTTAAATTTGCAAAGTTTTTGAATCAGGAAGCGGCATTGATCACTCAATCAGGTTATGCATCCAATACTGGGATTATGCAATCAATATGCGATAAAAATACTCATCTCTATGTTGATAGATTATTGCATAGCTCTTTTAGAGATGGAATTGCTTTGAAGAAAGCGAAGGCTCATGCATTTAGTCATAATGATTTGAATGAGCTGGAGAGAAAAATTCTAAAATTCGGTCCTGGAATTATTATGGTGGAAGCTTTATATAGTGTAGATGGTGATCATGCTCCAATCAAGGAAATAGTTGCTCTCAAAAAGAAATATGGATGTACGCTATTAGTGGATGAATCTCACTCGATTGGAATATTCGGTCCAAATGGAATGGGATTCTCTGCAACATTTGAAGAATACGATCAAATTGATATCTACACTGCAAGTTTGGCAAAAGCTTTTGGATCCAGAGCTGGAGTCATTGCTGGAAGTCAGTTATTAATCGACTTTGTTAAAGAAACATCGTATCATAATATTTTCAGCTCTTGTGTAATGAATTATGATATTTATAGAATTGATAAAATTCTAGACAAGATTATCACAATGGATGAAGAAAGAGCTTACCTAATGAAGATTTCCAAGATATTTAGAGATGGTATACCAAGAGAATACGTCAAAAGCAAAACAGACGATGTTACACCTATTATCAGTTTAGTTTTCCAAACTGAAGAAGAACTAATCAAAATGAATCGATATCTCTTCTCAAGGAACATCTTCCCAGCTTGTTTTATCACTCCAGCTACTGATTTACCAGCAATATAGTTTACCTTGATTGTCAAGCTTACATTGAAATCAATTCATTATATGAACAAATGTATTCGAGAATATTTCAGACCTGATAAAATGGTTTTAGTCCATCTTGCCCAATATTTTGAAATTTTTAATTCAAAACTCAATATAAAGTTAAATCTCAGTTTTTTTATTGATTTAACTCCTTGTAATATTATTTATAAATTTTAATATATTAATGATAATAAAATATATAATCCGCAGTATAAATTATAAAATATATTTTTATTGTAATTAATGTTAAGAAAATCTAGAATTAATTATTAAATCAAAATAATGTTGATCATATATTCTTTATAAATTAAAAATTTAATTGTTATTTTAATATCTATTTAAATATATTTTTTATACTATAATATAAAATAATTAATTAAAAAAGATCAAAAAAATATATAGTATGATACTGGATAATATAATAATATCTTAAATTATTTTTAAAAGTTAAATATATAATTTATTTTTAATTGTAAATTTTTTTAAAAAATTATTTACTTATATAAACAATATTCTCATTTTTGTAAACTTTGTTTTGAATTTGGTTAAATTTTTCTATTCCAATATTAGTTATATCTTATTCAATGATTATTATTTAAAATAGCAGCTATAATGATATATATCTCGATAAATTTCTTTAATTTTATAAATATTTATACTAAATTTAATAATTAAATTATTTTTAAATTAATCATATTTTTTCATATTAATGATGTTATATCAATTGATTTCACTTTTTTACAAATTAAATTATTAATATTATAATTAGAATAAATATTTTCTGTTAATGTTTAATAGGATATTAATTTTTTTAATATATTTCAATTAAAAACAGTATTTAATAAATATAGTTAATATCTGATAAAATATAATCAAATACTTTTTATTATATTATTAGCTTGAATTTAAAATAATGGGAAATTTTTTAATTTTTAATTTTTAATTTTTCAAACATATTATTAGTTTTAAATAAATAAGTATATATAAAGTAAATAGAAATTATATATTTTTAAATTATATATATATATTATAATTTATTTGATAAAAAATTAACTTTTTAAATTTGGTTGTTTAATTTAATTATCCTTAAACCAAATAGTGATTATCAGAAGTTTTTTATTTTAATATTAATGAAATTTAATTATAAAACCTTTTAAAATTATTTAAAATTTATAAGTAGCTTTTGGTAATGAAACATTATCTGAATCAACTATTTATTATTAGATAAATTACTTTAAGGCTAAAAAAGAAATTATCTAAAACTTGCTAAAATTTAAAAAACCAACTTTAATTATTCATCTATTAATTATTAATAAATTGAAAAAATATATTGCAAAATACTTTATTACTTCATTTAAAGCATTATTTAAATACTTTAATATTAGTCTTATAAGAATTTAATGTATATTAAAGTTTAAACTTAAATTAATAGATAAAAATATAAAATAAGTATCTTATAATTTAATTAAAGTTAGAAAAAAATTAAAATAGCTATTATTAAATAAAACTTACTAAAATATTATTAAAAACTTAAGATTTTTTAATAAATAATTATAATTGATGAATTTTAAATTTTTATATATAATTTTTTATTAAAACATAAATCAATATGTTAAATTAGGTTAAATTAACTTTTTTTATAAATCCTTTTAAATAAATATTTTATTAATCACTAGATATTAATTATTATAATAAATTATAATATTATATTCTACTTTTATTTAATTTTTAAAAGGAAATTAATTAATTATCACCTTATATTATTTTTTTTAAATAAAAGTACTTTTAATTAATACTTTTAATATAATTTAAAAAACCTATTATTTTGCATGATAATTATAAAATATATAAATCTAAAGCTGTAAAAATCTTTTTGATTAAAAATAACTGGAAAAAACTACCATATCTAATATATTCTTTAGGTTTAACTTATGTGATTATAATTATTTTAAATAATTAAAAAACTAGCTTATAAGAAAAAAATTTCTATAAGAAAATTTAATAAGTTTGTAAAATATTAAATTTTAGTCTTTTTTAAAAAAAATTATTTTTTAAGTATTAAGAGTTTGTTAAAAGTATAAAAAAAGTTATTAATAATAAAAAAAATATCAAATTGATATTATATTTTTATTTTTATATATTATATATCAAAATGTTTATTTATTTTCAATGATAAAAAATTCCCATTATTTAAATTATAAAGTAATATTACTTTAAATTTAAAATAATAGGAAATTTTTTAATTTGTGATTTTTCAAATATATTATTAGTTTGAAATAAATAAATATATACAAAGTTAATAGGAAATTATATATTTTTAATATATATATATATATATATATATATATTAGTTTTTTTGATTTAAAAATTAATTTTTTAAAATTGGTTGTTTAATTTAATCATGCTTAAATTAAATAGTAATCATTAAAAGTTTTTTATTTTGGTATTAGTAAAACTTAACCATAAACCCTCTAAAATTATTTAAAATTTACAAGTAGTTTTTGGTAATGAAGTATTATCTAAATTAATAATTTATTACTAGGTAAATTACTTTAAGGCTAGGAGAGAAACTATTCAAAACCTGTTAAAATCTAGAAGACTAACTTTAATTGCCACTCTTTCAATTATAAATAGAGTGAAAAAATATATTGAAAAGCACCTTTTTATTTTAGTTAAAGAATTATCTAAGCACTTTAATATTAGTTTTATAAGTATTTTATATATTTTAAAGTTTAATAAAATTAATAAATATTTTCTTAATAAAGATAAATAATATATTTTTAATTTTTAATTATAAAATTTTTTATTAAATATACTTAAAAATGTAAAAGTATATTAATATTTATCATATAATTTTAAGTCAAAAAATATTTTTTATTAAAAAAATTAGTTTGTTAATTATTATTATTATATTATTATTATTATTAAATAGTAACTTTAATTTTAAAAAAAAAATTTTAAAAAAATTTTAAATTTTATTAGTGAAGTATCCTATAGATTTAAATAATTCAAAATTTATATATCCCTTAAATTAATAGTTTGTTTTTCTGATATATTTTGATAATATTTTAAACTATTAATATATATATTTTTTATGCACTTTGATGTAACATATTTAATCTATGTCATCAATTGAATTATTAAATAAAATTATAATTCCAATATATGAAATTATTTAGTCTATAAATCTATGGTTTATTAATTAAAGTTTAGAATATTGATGAAAACAGGATAAAATATAATAAATATCTTTGATTGTTAACTTCGAATTCAATGTAAATCTAAGACATGGATATAATGTCGCTGGCCAGATAAAACATGAAGCGTATACATTTTTACTGAGGAGCCATTGATTCATTTTTACTAATTCTTCTTCTGTTTTAAAGAAGAGACTCACAATCGGTGTTACATCCTGGGTCGCTGGAGTCCAATAGCTTTTGGGAATTTTTTCTCTGAATAGTTTAGAGATTTTCATCAAATATGCTCTTTCCTCATCCATCTCCATCACTTTATATAAAATCCTTCGAATACGATCAATATCATAGTTCATCAAAGTAGAACTAAAAATGTGTTGACCAGAATGCTCACGAATAAAGTCTACTAAAAGTTTTTTCCCGCAAACAACACCAGCTCGTGAGCCCATAGCTTTTGCCAAACTAGCAGTAATAACATCAATTTCCTCAAATTCCTCAAATGTAGAGCAATAACCCATTCCATGTTCACCATACAGACCAATGGAGTGTGATTCATCAACAATGAGAGTGCAGTTATACTGCTTTTTGATGCGAATCATCTCACCAATAGGAGCCATATCGCCATCCACACTAAATACACTTTCAGTGATAATAATTCCGTGGCCATACTTTTGCACCAATGTCTCCAGGTGCTTTGCGTTATTGTGCTTGAATGGATGTACTTTAGCTTTGGTCATTGCAATACCATCTCTAAAAGACGCATGCAGTAAACAATCTACGTACACATGAGTGTTTTTATCGCAGAGTGATTGCATGGCTCCAGCATTGGCTGCATAGCCTGATTGAGTAATCAGACAAGCTTCTTGCTGGAGATAAGATGCTATCTCAGCCTCTAGACGAGCGTGACCGCTCTGACCAACGTAAATTCCAGACATTACAACCTCAGAGTCGCATATTGTGGGATGAAAATGGGAAGCCACATTGAGATAATCGTTATCACCTACATTAATGCTATTTTCATTCATTGGAGGACGCTCAATAATATCAGGAATTGCACCACGGCCTTGAGGGGTTCTCTTCTTGAAATAAAGTTTAAATTTATTATCTAGATAAGTGTTCATAATATAATAAAATCTATTATTTTTGTATAATATAATTTATTATGAACCACTTTTGTGTTTTTATATCCAAATTTTTTTAATTGATTAAGTTTTAAAACTTACTAAATTTGATTGAATTGGGCTAAATTTCGGATGGTTGAATTTGGTTAAATGATTGAGTTATTAAGCTAGAACATTGGAGATATTGATGAGATCGATTGTTTAGAATCAATCAAGTCATTAGAATATAATTATCCAGTTTAATTTAAAATATTTGAATATCTCATAGAAATAATATTTTATATTAATATTTATTTCTTAAAAATTATTAGATATTTTATAACTAATTTTGAATATTAAAACTTATTATAATCAATTCATAGAATGTTATAAAACATAATTAGAACTAAAAATAATAAACTATTTAAAATTTTCCTAATTTAGATTAAAAAACAATTAGGAAATTTTTATGTAATATCAAAACAATTAGTAATTAATTATAATTAAATTAAATTATTAATAAAATATTTGAGTATAATTTATTTTACCTAGTATAATTGGTATAATTTTTAACATCTTTGATTCAACACTTTGAATGAGCTTATTATTGTTTAAAAGGTGTGTTAGAGTTTATCCTGATCTGGTTATTGAATATTGATAAATATATTTTCAAAGGAATTATTTTTAAATTATTGAGGAAACCATAATACATTTATACAATATTACTCAATATATAATTATTTTCATAAAAGTATTACTCTTTTATTTTTATAATATATTGAAAATTGAAAGAGAAAGTGATGAAATGTATATTGTATAAAAAAAATAATATTGCAAAAATCCTATCTCAACACTTTGAGGATAAATAAATTTAAAATTGTTAAAAATGATTATTTCGGATAAAATGTTTGTTGGATTTTGAAATTTATAAATTAGCTTTCATAGCTTATTAATGTGAATCAAACAAGCTATATTGGTCAATAATATGGTAATTTCAGATATATATCATTCGATATTATGAAATTATAGATGACCATACTATATAAAATATAGCTCCTATAGTTAACACATGTTCAAAGTCAATATTTGATCTAGTCAAAGTAAGCTCTAAAAAATAAAATATTTTCAACAAGTTTAATTCGTAGTAATAATTGATATAATTAACTATTTTTATAATCTAGACAAAATTATTATTAACAATTAATTTAATTTAATTTCTAATTTTAACAATTTTATTTAAAATTATTAATATAAAAATTTTAAATAAATTTTTTGATTAAAAAATTATCCGATTTCTAAAAAAAGTTATTCAATTTATTAGATATATATATATAATTTAATAATTTGTATGAATGAAATAATATGAAATTAAATATATTTAAGCCAGATTTGTTATAACTAAGTCATTATAATATACTATATTATCATTTCATTGATAATGCTTATCCGACACTAAAATTTAAAACTTAGTCAATATAACTCTTTTTATGTATAGGTTAATCCCTGATATTTAATATCAAAGAAATGTTGATCAATTATTTATAATAGAAAATAATATGACTAAGAATTAATTTTTATTCAACCTTCTATAACTCATTATTGGTGATAATATAAAGGGCAAAGTAATTTATATATGATAGATTTATATAATGATGTCAATTTTAATACAATTTATAATATTTCAATTTGTCTATTTAAATTGAATAGTAGTTTTTATAAGTATGATTAAAAAAATGTATTAAAAGTTGAAAATTCATAATAAAAAAATAAAATTAATAGGTATTAATTACTTAATCCAAATCATCACTATTAGATAATATTTTGAAAAAGATATTACTACCATTACCTCCAGTGATTGTAAATTCAACTTGAGATACAGAAAATAAATATTATTATTCATAGTATTCAAAATATGAACCTATTTTACAAGTATCTGCACAGGATAATATATTTATAATTAATTAAACCGCGTTTAACAAATTTTTAGAAACTACATAAAGCAGAAGATAAGTCATAATCCTAATCAAATACTTTATTAAATATAAAGACAAAATGTTTAATAAATAATTCATAATATTTGTATTCAAATGTTAAATTTATGATAATCTTCTAAAAGGGACTATGATTTAATTCTAATCCATTCTTAATACCACTAATAGATATTTCTCCAGTCTAGTAATAATATTTGAATTTAGTCTCATTTAGTTAATATCCAAAATTAATTTTATCTCATTAATAATAAAATACTTTTATTATATTAATTTGAGAAAATAATTTAGCTAATATCAAAGTAATTTATTTTTAGGTTACTTTTTAAATATCCATAAAATAGTAATTTTTACTTGCTAAAACTATAATTGGTATTTGATTTATGGTATTCTTGATTGTGATAACAATGATGTCAATTCTTAAATAATAATCTGTATTTTAATATGCAATTTATGTTTTTATATTATTAACTGAACTTGTATGGATATTGAATTTTCAATATTTTAGCTTACATCAAAATCATTTTGGAGAAATATTAAAATGATACTAAATTTTAATAGTAATGAGAAAAATAATTCAGGGATATCTGATAAGTGAAATATATTTTGACAGTGGTAAGGATTATATATATAAATTGAAAAAACTTTAGTTATATCAATACTTTCCAAAAGTAGTCTAACTATTCCAATGCAAGTATTGTCCAAATCAGCACTACTCAGACAATTGAATTCAATTAAATATGATAAATTTGTCGCATTGCCTATCATATATATAACTATGTAGTTTGAATCAAATTTTAGTTTTCCAAATGCTAGTATGGTTTATTTTTAGGATAAATATTATTATAAAGGTAACTATATCAAAATATTAACCATGACAAAAACTAATATAGTATTTCAAAACACTTAAATTTTAACAAATTATGTAATTTGAATTGAAGGTGGATCATTAAGAATCTTGGTATAAAATATTCCGAATACTTTATTAAACAATTTATTAATTATATGGATATATAAAATTTGATGTTAAATATCATTTATTATAGTGTCGATTTAAATGATATTTATTACATTAATCGATGATAAAATTAATTACATGATATAAATCTGGTATTATTTCATTTGTATAAAATATAGTAAAATAATTTTTCAACTCTTGATTAATAGATCTTCCTAATGGTTTAATTTTTTGCATATACTAAAGTATAATTTTTCCTAAAATATAGCGCAGGAAAATCTTTATGATTAACTAAAAATCAATAATTAAAATATAGATGATGAAAATGAGTATTTTAATATAGAATCCACAATTTGATTGCTTATAAAATATATTGACATTGATTAAAAATTGTTAGAATTAATTGACCATAATTTGCAATTAAAAATATGGAATAAAATAATGAAATTTATTAATGGCAATACATATTGAAGAATTGAAGCTTAATAGATAAGTTATTAATGTGAATATTATGTGTGCTATATATCAAGCATGAAGTAATTCAATCATATTAATATAATTATCAACTAAATTCCTCTTTACATTATTTTGTTAAGAATATCCAAGTTTTAACTACAACTAATTTAATTCATTATCACTCTGAAATAATAAATTTTATGTTTAATAAATAAACAATAAATACAAGAGATTTTTCAATATTGAGATATTAATAAGTTAAAAAATTGTATTCAAAAAAAGCAATTCAAGATTATCAATTGATAAAATATCATCTAAGGTATTAGAAATATTTAGAGAAAATTGATTAATCACATTGAAATCGAATGAAAAAAATGAATAAAAATGTAATAATACAAGTTAAATGACATTTTTTATCTAATACAATTTTCAAAAAAAATCATATTTATAAATAAAGTTTATTCATTCGACAATTGTGAAAATTTTAAATTTTGATTTAATTAGTTAAAATATTAAACCAGATATGATAAATTTAATTAAACAAATATTGATTTGGATTCAAGTTTAATTGCAACAGTATCAAAAATTACTTGCTCTGCTATTTATCTTTTTGTTAAGTAAAATTAGCTTTTAATAGAATTGTTTTATTAAAATCATATCATTATTTTTATTTTGACAAGACTTAATTATACATTTAATACTATACAATTTATGTATATTTAGAATACCTATTTTCATTGATTAACCTTTATTTTGAAAACAATAGATAATAAATATTATCATTGCTAATCAATATATATTATAGTAGTTATAAATATAAATATGATTTTTCTTAAATATGTGTTTGATAAGATTTGATAAAGATAGAATTATTTATTCATATAGTTAACTGATAAATTAAAAGGAATTGAATAGATATCAATTTATGGCTCTAGTCTTCTGATTAATTTCAAGCATGAATCATAACCACAAGCACAGTTCTCTTGCAAAGTATTATTGACATTAACAGTTTCGAAAATCTCGTCTTGAGGGTTGGGGGGCTCTAAGTCTCTAAATTGACTATCCAACAAATTCGATTTAGCAAAATGATCGGGTCTAGTATTAATTCGCTCCTTGAGAATATTAATATCTCCTTTGAGATACAAATAACCAATTTTCAAATTATCGGTTTGGCAACTGTTGAGTAGATCGCGGTACTTTCTCTTCAAAGCTGAGCATGTGATCAAGACAACTTGAGCATCTGGATTGCTAGAAAAATATCGAGTAATTTCGGAAGCAATAGTATTCAACCAAGGAGCTCGGTCTTCGTCAGTTAATCCTTCGCCACGTCCCATCTTCTCTATATTGTATTGAGAATGATAGTTATCCCCCTCAATTAAGTCACAGCCTAGTTTTGTGGAAATTTCTTTGGCAATAGTAGATTTACCACTGCCTGACGTACCCATTACAATGATTCCTATTTTTTTCGGTGATTGATGTGGTAAATTCATGATTAGAATTGTAAATATTGAAAAAAAAATTAAAATTCAAATAAGGCTGAAGCTATCATTTATAGGTTTATATTTATAATAGATATTATTTGTGGGAATATGATACATCAAATGATATTTCTAATCAATAAAATTGAGTATTATGTAAATAAATGATAATGATGACATCATCAATTAGATCATCTAGTGAATTTGATTAATATAAAAGGAAAATATTTAAGTATATAATTAAATTAAAAATATTCATAGAATAGCTTGAAAGTTTATGATAACAAATATAAATCAAAAAAATATGAATAGCTATAGAAGATAAATATTTAGTGTATTAAAATTAATCAAGTTCTTGTAAATCCGTTAAATTTTCTTGAATCTCTTCACAAAGTTCGAATATTTCAGATTTTAATTCATTTATCCTATATAATTTTAACTAAGTAAAGATTTGATTAAATTATTTGATTGTAAATATTTTACCTAGATATATTTTCTCTAATTTCATTCGAAAAATCTCCCAATTCTTTTTCATTCTTAATTTGATTGATCTGTAATTTAGCAGTCTAAAAATAGAGAATAAATTAATAATTAAAATAAATTTAATGAATAGTATTTTATACCAATTTAAATTTTTCAAATTCTAAATTTAATACATTTTCTAATAAATCAGCTAAATGTTTTTCATTAAATTTTCCCTTTAATAATTCAATCATAAATTTTAATTGATGACGAAATTGTTGACTCTGTAAAGATAACGAATGATTATCCAACTGATATTGCTCATACGTTATCTCTAGTTTGGTGTATTTCTGATAAGTTCTAAATCAAATTAATAAATTATTTTTGATATAGTTAAATTAATACATACTCCTCAAATAACTGGTACCATTGGACCCTTTCACCTTGGATAAAATTAAAGTGTTTTAATATATTAACCACACTATTGTATCTAGGATCATTGGAGTCTAATTCTAAGCTACTAGTCATTTTTTCAATGGTTAGAGTGTATTACTTTAATAATAGACTAAGTATTACTGTTAATTTTAAAAAATTTATATTGAGGTAATATTAATCCAAATTGTGGGATGATTATCCCTTCAATATTTGAAATTTTTTTATCAATTTATTTTCTAAATGATATAAAATATTTTAAATTCTTGAAATTTAATATAGATTTGAAATATTTTATTTAATCCAATATTAGAATATATTAATCAAATATATTCGATTAAGAATCATATTGGAAAAATAAAAATATCAATTTCTTTAACATAATTTTGTATAATAATAAATCGATTTATAATAACTGGAAGAAATATACCTAATGCTGATTCTCTTTGATCATGGTCAACAATTGTCAACTACTAAACAGTGCCCAGCCAAGGTACAAAAGTTTATTCTAGCCTACTTGAATTGAACATTATTTAATTGAGAAAAAGTAAATAACATTCTTAATAGGAGTGGCATATAATTAAAACATGATGATTGATTTACGAAGCAAGTTCGTTTATAAATTACAATTTAATTTAATTTAAATTGTGGGAGATATTTCACTATTTTCAAATCGAATGAAAATTTTATTATTATGTAATGATACAAATTCATTATTATACATTATTGATTCATTTATATAAATATATTCCATTAATAGAGTATTATCATATATCAATGAGTGTGTATATTTAAACTGCTTGACAAAATACAATCCAAGTGAATGAAAGAAGATTTGATTTTATTAAAATCTTGTTATAGTATCATAAACATTGTAAAAGCTGTCAATTTGAAAATCCGTCGAGCTGCCTCAGGTTAAAGAGAATCCCTTGCCAAAACTAGCTGACGGGGTGTATTGGGAATCTTTCCTCCCTTGGAACTCACATTATGCAACCCACGAGAGGGCTGTATTGGTGAGCCTATAAATCCTGATAAAAGAACATAGGGTATCAAAAAGGCAAAAAAGATCTACAAGTTGTAGTAGAATAATTATTTGACACTCGGGTTACCAACTACAACTCTACTTTAAGAACTCAATAAAAATCACCGTTACAAACTAATTTATTTCGAAGTTATTCTCAATTTTATTCACATGTTTTGACCAAAATGAATTCAGGCCAATTAATATCCATTGACCTACTTGCAATAAATTATTCCCCAATACTGCACACCATGCTCACAACTCATTTAGTAATGTATGCACCCCAGCTCACCTGACTTATCCTGGATGTGTTATTTATCCCTAGGATCAGTGATCTAACTACCTTGATTCTAGCCAGCATTGCTGTTCACACAATAACATAAATATTTGACTATCATTTTGCAATCAAAAAAGATTTTAATATAGTGATTTATTAGTATAGAAATTAAAAAATGGCAAATTTTTTAATTTCTGATCTTTCAAACATATTATAAGTTTGGAAATATTATTTATATATAAAATATATAAGAAAATAGATATTTTCAAACTATATATATATATATTCAATTGTAATTATTTTTTTATTATTAAAATATTTTGATTTTAAAATTTATAGTTAAATTTAATTATATTTAAACTAGATAATAATTATCAAAAGGATTTATTTTTGTATTTTTAAAACTTAACCATAAACCTATTAAAATCATTTAAAACTTTTAAATAATTTATAAAGATGATACTTTATTTAAAAATACCATATATTATTAAATTTGTAATTTTAAAGTTAAAAGGGATATTATTTAAAATCTATTAAAATCTAAAAGATTAATTTTTATTAATATTTATTTATTTATTAATAATATAAAATAATATTCAAAAAAATACTTTTTTAATTTAATTAAAAAATTATTAAAATAATTTAATATTAATTATACAAATAAATTATATATTTAAGTTTATATTTAAATTAATTAATAAAAATATAAAATAGATAATTTATAAAATAACAAAAACTTAAAAGAAAATTAAATTAGCTATAGCTAAATTAAACTTTTCAAAGTATAATTAAAAGCAAAACTTTTTATATCAAATACTTATAATTAGTGAATCTTATATTTTTTTATATAAATTTTTATTTAAAAATAAAATAAAATATTAAATTAAGTTAATCCTTTTTATTAATTTTATTAAATAAATATTTTAAATATAGATAAATGTTAATTGTTATATTAAATTATTATAGTATATAATTTTCTTATTTAATATCTTAAGGAAAATCAATTAATAATAAACTTTATATTAATTTTTTAAATAAAACAATTTTTAAATAATATTTTCAATATAAATTAAAAATACCTATTATTTTATATAATAATTATAAAATATATAAAGTTAAAGTTATAAAAAATTTTTTATATATAAAAATTACAAAAAACTATTATATTTAATATATTTACTTAATTATAACTTATGTGATTATAATTATTTTCAATAATTAAAAAATTAGCTTATAAAAAAATTCCTACAAATAAATTAAATTAGTTTATAAAATATTAAATTTTAATCTTTGATAAAAAAAACCATTTTTTAAGTATTAGAAACTTATTAAAAGTATAGAAAAAAGTTATTAATAATAAAAAAAATATTAATTTTATTTTTTTTATTAAACTTTATATATTATATATTAATTTATTTATTTAATTTTAATTTTAAAATTATATCATTATTTAATTTCTATACAAATAATATTATTTATTTATCAATTACAAATTTGGTAATATTAAAGTTAATTTTTAAAATTTTTTATAATATTGTTACTGTCACTTATTATATAATTTACAAAATGAATAATAATTAATATAAATAAAAACAAATATTTTTAAAATAGCATATTATGATATATTTATATTTGATTGGCAATTTAATAATTTAACAAAATTAATTCTAAACTTATAATATGTGAAAGTTTGATAACTAATTCAATAATATATATTATCAATATATTAATTATTATAAAAATTAAATGATATTGATATTGTGCCAGCATGGTTCTCAAATTGATTGATTAATATGCCCATATACATATATTAAGAATGAAATTAATTTCAGAAATCTAATAGCTTTGATTATATTCTGGTTTTCAAATAGATTTCATTTATAATAAAACTTTTGTAAAATATTAGTCTTTTCCTTAATTTCAAGTCACAATTCTTCATTTCCTTGTTCATTTTGAGAGTTTGTTCAGCAATAATAATTATAATAAATAAATAAATTATATTCATTATTAATATATTATTACCTTAAATTTGAAATAATAGGAAATTTTTTAATTTCTGATTTTTCAAACATATTATTAGTTTGAAATAAATAAATATATACAAAGTTAATAAGAAATTATATATTTTTAATATATATATATATATATATATATATATATTAGTTTTTTTGATTAAAAAATTAACTTTTTAAAATTGGTTGTTTAATTTAATCATGCTTAAACCAAATAGTGATCATCAAAAGTTTTTTATTTTGGTATTAGTAAAACTTAACCATAAACCCTCTAAA
>JNEM01011314.1:0-22587 GCA_000697335.1 Conidiobolus incongruus B7586 | reverse complement strand
TTGCATGATAATTGCAAAATACATAAATCTAAAGCTGTAAAAAACTTTCTAATTAAAAATAACTGGAAAGAATTACCACATCTAGTATATTCCCCTGATTATAACCTATGTGATTATAATTGCTTTAGGCAATTAAAAAACCAGCTTGCAGGAAAGAAAATTTCTGCAGGAAAATTTAATTGGTTTGTGAAACATCAAATTTCAGTCCTTAATAAAAAGAACTGTTTTTTAGGTGTTAGAAGTTTGCCAAAAGTATAGCAAAAAGTTATTAATAATAAAGGAAACTATTAAATTTATATTATATATTTATTTTTATATATCATATATTCAAATGTTTATTTATTTTTAATCGCAAAAAATTCCCATTATTAAAAATGCAGAGTAATATTATCAATTGAATCTGGTATTTTCATAGTTCTATTATAATTTTCTAATCGCTGATAGCAATTTTTAATAAATAATCTGATTTGATTTAAAAACTTACTAACACCTTGAAAGATTGATTGATCAAGTATTTCAAAGCAATTTAAATTTAGTAGTTTCAATTTGAAAAAGTATGGGTTGAACAACATGAATTCAATTCATATACAAGAATGATTTACATATAAGAATACAAAAGTAGCTATTTCGGTATATATTTAATTCATTTATAAATAATTTTTGTAGATTTAATTGATATAATAAATTATGAAACAACTTTGAGCTCTTTAAATTTAAACCAGATTCTCCAATCTCCTTGGTTATCACCGGACCAGTCATTCTCGAGACGGTTGTTAATAGTAATACTTTTATCAAATTGAATACATCTCAAAGGTGTAAATTGATAAAATTCTAAAAATGTATTGTCGACCCAGTTCTTATCCACAATACCCAATTTTAATCTAATTAAAAAGGTTCCATCGATACTAGGGATACCCAACTGTATTTCACCCTCAAAGCCCCAAGAATTGTTACCCAAATTGGTCCAATTTCCTAATCTAAATAATCGATGATATTTAGCCTGATTATCTGATAGTTGGATACAGACCACGATATTTTGAAGTTGATTTGATTGAATATTATGAAAAGTGAATATAAATGGAACTGAAGCACCGACACTATATTCCACTGGGAGAGGCTGCTTTTTTTGGTTTGGTAGTGGAGAGTTGACTTGAATTCGAACTTGGCAAAAATCTGCCAAATTCAAGCTTTTGACAAAGTCTAGTGAATTATGATACACAAGTTTGAACCAATTACTAGTTAACCCAATATTGTTCCAAAGATTATAACCCTTTAAGATAGTTTGCTGAATATCGGTAAATGAAGGATTGGGAGTATTCAACCAAGATTGTAATGGAATAATGAACTCTTTAGTGAAACTAGCTATAAATTGATCCATCTCTGAATGAAGCTGATTGCTGTTAATCTGGATATAATTAATTAAATTAACTAAACGCTTACTCCAAATTTGGATAACTTCAAGATTTTTAGATCCATAGTTTGCAATCAAACTCCACCACCCAATAGTATGAATTAATTGAATCAGAAAGTTAAAACTTTGAGATTTTGGACCCATCAAAGAGATTTCTAACTCGTTTCCAACTTGAATGATGGATTTACATAACTCTTCATTCCCATTTATATAGATATCTGGTTTAGCTTTATGGCCCAAAGAATGTTGGAGTTTTATAAAGTCTACAACGAGGTAAAAACAACTTAAACAATCCGACTTTTCATTATAGAATTGAGAGATATAGTTTGATAGAGTATCGAAACTTGCATAGTCTTGAAAGTTGCCCTCTAAATAAGACGCTACAAATTCGATTAATTTGCTTTCATATTTGTGCTTAAATTCGTGTGAATCGGGTTCATGGATAGAATTGATTGAACAAGAGTTATAATTAAACGCATATTTAATACCTCTCTGGTGGTAGTCACTTAATGAATTCCACTCACTAATGCTAAATTGATTATTCAATTTGATTAAATATTTTAGACAAAGTGAATAGATGCCAAACTCCCAATCAACAGGAAAGTTGAGTCCCTCCTTACTTACAGTAATAGACTTATCCAAAATTGATTGAATTCTGACCACAAAATCGAGGTGAGAGCCGATTCCCTCGAAACAGTTCACAATTAGATCACGATCTTCTTGGAAGTTGGATGGCTTAAGTTGACGTTGAAACAATCCTAAGAACTGGATAAGAGATTCGTAACTACTAAAGGGTATAAGGCTCAATAATTGGTAGATTTTTTGTCGAAGTGCTTGATTGGGAGCTCCAAGTGGGCGAAGTAATTCGACTAATTGTTCCCGAGAAAACATATAATCTTTGATGGCATTTTCGGATGCAATTTCAATCAAACAATCTAATGCTGCGGTTTTCACAGTATCGATAGGATCAAGTAATCGCTCAAGGGCAAAACTAACTGCTTTGGGGACCATTGATGGATTATGAATTGATAAAATGCTCAAACTTGAGAGACTACCAATACGGGCTTGGGGATCTAAATCTTCAATACCAAAACTTAATCCACCTGTTACTTTGGAGGAGAGAACTTTATATTTAGTATCAGAAATTACATAATCGCCCTCAGTCGGTTGGTAATCGCCATTCTCCTCGTCAAGGCTGGAAATTCCAGAAGTAGTATATTTAATTCCTTGATTGTTAACATCTTTTTGATCGAGGTTATCTTTATTATTTGGCTCTTCTTTTTGATTAGGATTTTGGATTCTATGGTCAATAAATTCTCGATTTAACTCACTAGTTAGAAATTCTAAATGTACTACCTGAGAATTCGAGAAATCATATGAAGGGAAGGTATTTGCCAAATGACTGTTGTTAGATTTCTGAAGGGAATTCATCCAAGGTGGATAACTATCATAATCAACAATTGGTTGATTCCCATAATAAGCACCATCAGAAAAATTGAATACAATCTTTCCAAGACTACCCAATATTAAAAACCCAAATTGACGTACTTTAGTATCCCAGCATCTTGGTAAATAATATGTGATTCTTTTAAAAATTTCAATTCCAAACGTTGGTGGTGCTTGGTCTAATGGAGGGATTTGAAACTCAGATAATTTGTAATTTAAACTGCTTTCTGAAAGCAGCATGGGATAGGTTGTGCCAAAATGGAATAAGAGAAATAGTATATTAATTAATAATGATGTGTTAGGATGTGGTGGAGGTTTAATTGTATTTCGATGGAGGAGAAATAGTAAATATGGAAAGAGATCAGGTGGGAGTGAAATTCCCTGTAGACATCCAGATATCAAACATTCTAGAATAAACTTTCAAATAATTAGTATATATTTTAACTCATGTTGATATTAAATAATACCTTTTGAACATGGATATTATCGCAATTCAAGGCATTTTTAATCAACAATTCCAAATTCGAAGCAGGTAGACTATTAATTGAAAAAAACAAGTGATGTGGAGGTGGTCTAGCCAGAGACATTGGAGATTTTATATATTGAATAATATAGTGTGTGATAATAGGATGAAAACTGGGGAATGAATCAGAAACAGAATGTGATTTTGTTAACAGGAAATTTTCTATTGCACTTAAAAGATAGTTAGAATAGTTTAATGGTGGATGTGGATGCTTAAAGGTTGGTAGAAGTTTTAGTAATGGTTGATAATTAGAATGACTTAATGACGATTGAAGTGTATCTAGTCTTAGCAATAATATCTCGACTAAGCTGAAAACCTGTTTCTGATGAGTTTCTAGAATTATTAACTTAGGTAATATGTGAGTTAAGAAAAAAGTGAAATTTGGAGTTGGATAGGTATGAGGCAAAAATGGAAACAAAGGACTCAGCTGAGTTATTATCTAAATTCAGGAATTAAAAATGGTATACGTTGAATCTAGATGTATCTTACTTCTATAACACGGGTGATATAATTATTGTTTATCGTATTGACATCGACCTGGTTAATTTCATTCCACTTGGTCTAAAAATTATTACTTGTTAATATATTTATAGTAATTATCTTATTTAAATATTCAGGGTAATGAAAAAAGCAGAATAAAAAACAGAAAAAAATTGATTTAAAATTTTTAAATAAGCTTTGTTTTAGTCAAAATCTATTTCAGAAATAATAAAAGGATCAATATTTTGGATTTACAATGAAAAATATAATCTTTCATTGTATATGAATATGTATGACAAAAATGCAATAAATTAAATATTATAAATATTCATTCCTTAGAGACTAATAAAAAAGCTATGATAATATATATATATATATATATTTTTCAAATAATTATAAAAATTAATTTGAATTATAATTGATGGTATAAGGATATAAAAAGCAATTATAATCAAAATAATTACCTCAAACCACCATCCTATCCATTCTGATTCTGAAGCGTCTCGGCTTGGGGTTACAACTGGTAAAGGAGAGGGATTAGTAATAGTGGAATCTGATTCATTGGAAAGAGTTCTAGGCAAAAAAAATTAACAACTGTTAAAATTAAAATTTTACTAGATATACCTTTTTAAAGGTTTAGTCAAATCCATGAAATTAATATAAATTTGGATGAATTTATTTATATGTTATATATTATGCCAATATTTGAACAATATTTTAATTATTATACTAATAATAAAAGTACTGTCTTTAATATGATTTTATTTTAAATAATTATATATTTAAAAAATGATAAATGAATAAATTGTGATGTATTATCATTCTAGCATTTAATTTGCTTTTGATTCATTTAAAAAATGGGATATTAAGAGAAAAATTAAATGAATTGATCTTTTTTATTAAAATCGTATTTTGATATATAGAATAAAATATATAAACCCTTTAGTTCTTATATGTATGGTTGACACATGAACTAGAATTTTAATTTGAATATTAATATCATTTAATTAATCAATTATATATTTCAATAAAAACTATACACTTTTTGATCCCAGCGTTTACAATAGCATTTAATGGTATTTAAAGATAATAAAATTGAAAAAGATGAATATTCTGAATATCACTTATAACTCTCGATATATTACAAATATTGAAATTTTAATTTTTCTTGAAGTTTATATTTTATAGTATATATGATATAATGTATTCAAATCTTTCTAATAATTTAAAACTAGCATTACATTCTTTTTTATTACTATATTTAAATTTTAACAACCTAAAACATGAATATACTTTAAAAATTCAAAATAGTTATCCAAATTCAATAAGTAGAAAAAAATATTTTATTCCAATTTGAGAAATGATAATTTAAAATCAATTAAATTAACAAAAAATGTATTATTACAATAATTGTTTAATTAAATTATTATTAAATATTAATCGTGTTTATTTTGTATGGTAATAATAGTATACAATGCTTAATTTGTATATTATACTATCAAAATATTAATAATTATATAATAAAAATAATTGAGTCAATCATATTTAGTGGGTTGTATAAACGCGAAAAAGATTTTTTTATTAACCCATAATAATCAAATGATTAACATGATTTTAAATAATCTATTGCAATAATTAAACGTAATAACAAGATTAATTTTTATTTGAAATATTATTATTCGTAAGAAAAATTGAACCTTATTAAATATTTATTTTTATTATATAATAGGATATGTCAGAAGCTAAAGTCAGTCAATTTGATAATATCTACTTGGGTGTCTCTAATCATATCGGTAAACTCAGAATGGCTGTGAGTGGTATTGGTTGGAAAGCTGCTCAAATCAACAAATTACACACCATTAAATCCGACGATATGATCCGCTTTTATTGGATGCGCTGTATAAAACAATACGAACTTTCTATCGTGACTAAGGATGGAAATGTTGTGAGATTCTTAAATTTCCAAAGAGATGTAATTAATATTTTAAAGCTCTTATATATTTATTTATGAAATTATTTAGGATTATGAAACACTTAAAGATATCGTAAAAACCTTTTACAAACAAAATATTGAATACAAAGAAATGAGCTTAAAGGGTTGGAATTGGGGTAAAGCTGAATTTGAAGGTATGTTTAAAATGAAATACTATATTTATTTTCAATATTGATTTATCATTACTATAGGTACAGATCTTGTATTTAACGTTGAAGAAAAACCTATGTTTGAAATTCCCCTTAACCAAGTAGCTAACACCAATCTTGTTGGAAAGAATGAAGTTAGTATTGAATTCTCCCAACCTGAGGATCCTGAGACTTCCAAGTCTAGAAGTAATGATATGGATGAGCTTGTTGAGATCCGTTTCTACATCCCTACCACTTCCAAGTCCAAAGATAAAAAAGATGATGAGAGCGACAGAGGCACTGACGAAGAACAATCTGAAGAAGAAGAAGAAGAAGAAGAGCCAACTCAAACTCCCGCTGAAGTAAATATCATTCACTACTTTTACTTTTCTTATGTTAATCAACTTCGTTAGGTCTTTTATCAATCAATCAAATCCCGTGCTGATCTCACAACTTCTGGTGAGACTATTTGTATGTTCCCCGACACCCTTCTCCTTTTGCCTCGTGGTCGTTACGACATCGATATGTTTGCTACATTCTTAAGACTTCGAGGAAAGACTTACGATTATAAACTTTTATATAATCAAGTATTGAACTTATTTTTATTGCCTAAACCCGATGATACTCTCGTAATGTTCATTTTGGAAATTGATCCTCCTTTGCGTCAAGGTCAAACCAGATACCCATTTTTGGTTCTTCAGTTTAATAAGGATGAAGAACTTGAGATGGACTTAACTTTTGATGAGTAAGCACCATTTGGATACTGCTTCCTGAATTCTTCTAATTATTGTAATTTAGCGAACTTAATGAAAAGAATTTCAACGGTAAACTCGAAAAACACTATGATGCTCCCAAACATGAAGTAGTGAGCAATGTTTTCCGTGCTATCACCAAACGTAAGATCGCTCTTCCAGGAACTTATCGCAGTCATCACGGTGCTTATGCTTTTAAGGCCTCCTTCAAAGCTAATGAAGGTCTTATGTATCCCTTGGAAAAATGCATTATCTTTGCACCTAAACCCGTTGTCCTTATACCCCTGTCCGAAATTGCATCAGTTATGTTTTCTCGTGTGAGTGGTTCTTCTAGTGCTGGTTCTCGTACTTTTGATATGAAGATCAATTTGAAATCTGGTGTCAATCACCAATTCGCTAGTGTTAATCGGTAATAATTATTAGTTACAATAATTTAAATACCAAGTTATTCACTTATTTTTAGTGAGGAATACCCCTACATTGAAACCTATCTAAAAACCAAGAAAATTAAACTCATTGATGAAGCTCAAGAAGAGGTAATCAAATTCTCTCTTTTTTATAATAATTTTTCTAACTCGTTTTAATTTTAGTCTCTTCTCTATAAAGAATTGGGCGAAGACTCAGATGATTCAGATATTGTTGCCAAAGAAATAGCTGCTAGTGGAGGCGAAGAAGAAGATGAAAGTGAGGATGAAGATTTCATTGCTGGTAGCTCATCTTCCGAGTCTGAAATGACCGATGATGATGACGTAGATGATGATGAAGATGAAGATGAAGCTCCCGCAAAGAAGCAAAAGAAATAGATTCTAGCATTCACACTTTTCTAACTTACTTATAATGAACAATATTACAAAAATTATAATTTATTTTATCACTTGAATAAATTATTGCAAATAAAACTTTTACTCCCATAGCTATTATATCAAATTCCATTTCAAACATTTTACATCTAAATAAATATTTTTAAATACTTTATTTTTATTTCACTGATATCGCGTTTTATTCTAATATATTTCAATAACTCATTCAATTAAAATATGCTTAAATGAAACTAACTAATGATAAACCACCAACAGTTAATAATATTAAAATGATTGGAGTTAAAGCACCCCACATATTCCAGCAGCAAAAGTTCCAGAAAAAGAATGACAATACACTACAAATTGATGCTATTTGAATTTCCCTCTTTGCAGTAGTTTCCCAACTTTGATTGTCGAATTTACCCTCTGCGTGAGCATTTTCAGCTTTTAGTCTTAGACTGACCTTTTTAATAAGTGAAACATAAGCATAAACAATTACAACTGTTACTGAAGTTAATATAGCTGGAATATAAAAAATACTAAAATAATTAAGTTAAAAAATATAATATTTAATATGAATAAAGTACCTTTCAGTAACCAAAGGCTCATGGACAAAAGTTTCCCAGACTTCATAAGTTTTAAATATATAGAAAGCAATGGCTATCCAAATTGCTTTAATTGCTCTTCTTTTAGCTTTTAAACTAAATCTAATACGTGGAAACGCCATTTTGAATGTTTGATTTTAATTCATCATTTAATTTATTTAAACTCAATTGACTGGTTTTTAGGTAATTGAAAATTTATGGGAATAAGAAAAGTGTTAAATCATTTTTTATTCTTGATATTCATATTATCTAGTATTACTACTAAATATATCTGAATTTTATAAATAGATTAGGTCTATATTTTAAAATTTCATTGTTATTTAAATTTATAATGTTAAAAATTTAAAATTATTATAAAATAAAATATCAATATGATATTATTAACTATGCTCAAGATTAAATGAAAGTCAATTTGATATGTTTTCATATTAATTGACTAAAACCTATAAACAAATATTTTTCAAATTTATAATAAAATCTTAACTATTATCCAATATTGAACAAATTAGTATTATAATTAAAGTATATAAGTTGATTTTTCTAGTTTCTGTTAAATCTCACTTCTAGTCCATAAAATAATTTGGGAGTTTATGTACATGACACGAAATTACTTGCCAATAATGAACCAAGGGAGTCATCTTTTTAAGTAATTGAATATTGCTATAATTATTAGTAAATTAATTATATGAGCACTAGTAAGATAAAAAATCAATTTAACAAAAGATAATTAATATACATTATTTTTGGTATTTTTTACTTATCAATTCAAGAAAAAATTCAAACTTATCATATACATTACTAAAAATTTTTTATTTTTAATTCATCTCAGGTATTTTATAAATAATGTCTTAATGAGGGTTATAATCTAAAAAAAATAAAGAATCTAAGTTACCTAATAATCATAATAAGATAACTTGTATATCATACCAACAAATAAATTACAGGATGTAACTAATAACAGAAGCTTTCAAATCCAAAATCAATATATATGATCTAAGGCTAATAGGATAAAAATAATACTATATATTGTAGAATTGATTAGGTATTACCGGTAATTTCCTTTTGCAATATTTATTACTATAATGTGTATGGTTTCGATTGGATGTATCCAGATATATTTACACCTTAATCCAATTTTTGACAGTTTATTTACTGTTATTAATGGAATGAACATATATATATATATATATATTATAAAATTTTTAACTATGATTATTGAATGTTATTGAGAAATTTTATACAATACTAATAGAAATATTTACAGAAAGAAATAATATCATACAAATATATTTAAGTAGTTAACTTGACTTCATAATTTATTTATATATTTAAAGATAATTGAAATGAAAAAATTCAATTATTTAATTTAATAATACCTTAAAAATAAATTCAAGAATATTAATTTGAATATTGGGCCGATTTTTAATTTCTTAATTATTTTTATCTTTTTTTAAACAAAATAATATATAATATATAATATAATATAATATTACAAATAATATTAGATTTAAAAATTTTGATTTAATTAATAAGTAGATTATAATTTAAAATAATGAATGATAAAACAATAAATAGTACCACACGAATAGTGAATAATAGTCATAATAATGATAATTACTATATTAAAGATCCTTCTGAGGAAGAATTCGATCTGTTAGACGAAATGTCGGATAACGAATTTGATTTTCACCATCAAACTTATCAGAAACCAAGTTGGAAGCATAGACTCAAATCTATTATTAAATCCAAATTCACTCTGTCTAGAGATACTTGTATTGTGGGATTATTAATTGCTTCATGGTAATATTTATTATATACATAATATTAAGTGGTATTTATAAGAGATAGGTATGTATTCTCATTTGGACTGAGTTTGTACAATAAGTGGATGTTTGGTAAAGAACATTTCCATCTTCACTACACTCTATTTGTGACTTCAACACATATGATTATGCAGTTCATTCTTTCTCTGACAACTATTACTTTGGTTCCTAGTTTAAGGCCTAAATTACCAAAGATGAAAGATTACAGGTAATTACTAGAATACTATACTCTGAACAAATATTAATACTATGTTTAGTACTAGGGTCTTACCCTGTGGTGTTGCTACTTCTCTAGATATTGGTTTATCTAATTTCAGTTTACAAACTATTAGTCTCTCATTTTATAGTAATATTGGCTCTATTTTGTACCATTATTGGGTATTAATTCGTTAAATTAGCCATGTGTAAATCTTCTTCCCTTGCATTTGTTTTATTATTTGCATTCCTATTCAAGTTAGAGAAACCAACATGGCGTTTGATTGGCATTATAGTAATTATCAGTGTTGGAGTTTTATTAATGGTGCTGGACGAAAGCAAATTCAACTTGGCAGGATTCTTACAAGTGATGACTGCTACGATGTTTGGCGGTTTGCGCTGGTCACTCACTCAAATTCTATTGCACAAGGAGTCGCTAGGAATGACGAACCCAGCTGCTTCACTCGTATTTTTAACTCCTATTATGTTTTTCACACTTGTTACATTATCAGCGCCCATTGAACATCCTTGGGAATTGTTCCAAAGGGCTGAGTTCTTTGGAACTTTTTGGCTAAGTTTACGTACTTTGGGCTACATGTCAATTGGAGGTATTGCCGCATTCTGCATGACCATGAGTGAATTCGCTCTTATTTCCAAAACCTCCGTCATTACATTATCCGTAGCAGGTATTTTCAAAGAAGTCCTCACTCTAATTATATCAGGTGCTATTTTTGGGGACAAGTTTACTATTGTGAATATTACAGGTCTAATCATCGCACTTTTCGGCATCGCCCTCTACAATTTCATCAAACTGAAATCTGGTCACACTGATCACCATCACGGCCATGACAAATTCGACCCTCTCCAAATCGAAGACGATCAGCACTTTGAAGAATACGAACACTTGGCTCCCAACACAGTCCCAGGTATCAATATGGCACCCTTTGTCCTTTCCAAATCGAGACACTCCCTAGAAGAGAGTATTTCGATGCAGTCCAGGAGTCCCACCCATTAATTTTTATTACCATTATTTCATTCATCTCTTCCGTTGAAGAAATTTAATAGCCTTAACACTATTATATTTTCTACAGCTTAATTTTTATAACATAGTTAACTAAAAATTAAGTTTTCATTTTTGACATTAATCATCGATACACAATATGATTCAATATTTTTGAATTAAAAATCAATATTAAAGAATTATTACTAAATTGATTTTTAAATTATATTATTGATATCAATAATATAATTATATATTACAATTTAATTTTCTTTATTTAATCAAAAATTGAAATAATCTAAATATCATATATTCTTTATAATTTGAAAATTTAAAAATTTAAACAAACATAACATATTAAATTTATTCAAAGTTATTAAATGAAAAAAAATCTAGTTGAACAGAGAGAGATCCAAACTCTCGCCTCCGAAGAGATAACGGTCTTAACATGGCGCATTAGACCACTCAGCCATTTGTCAATATAAGAATAAGAATATGTCTATTTAACAATTTTCAGATTATTTGATAATATTGGATATTTAATCTTTGTTAATAAGAATTTTCTTAATATAATATCAATCAACCAATGTGTAATATATTTTTTTTAATTTTTTATTAGTTTCATTACTTTCCTTTTTTTCTACTTCCCCACTTTTTATCCATCAATTTAATACAATTTCATTTTACATACATATTTCAAACTTTACATTAGGAAAATTTTCAATATTACTTAAAATTCTAATGATTAATGATACTTTATTGTACTCGAGCTATATTCTTCACATTAATTACTAGAGATAAGATTAATAATAACTTTCAAATTGGAAATTTTTAATAAGATAATGAATTTTTTAATGTAATAATCTTAAAAATTATTTGAGTTTTCAATATGATTTGTAAAAAGATCAGGTTGAATAATTATATCAAATTCGTAAACAATGATACAGCTATGGATTATATTAGTTTGGGTATCAATTTAAAGATGTAATTACCTTAATCGGTGATTTCATAGGAGATTAAAATAGTTTGAATCGTTGGCCGTGTTAGAGAATAAGTAAATTGAATACATTGTTTTTCATTCGAATTATTTTATATAAGTAATTTATAATTTTAGAAAGTATACTAGAAAACTTATGTAGTGATAAAAAAATCGAACTTAAGATTTAGCAAATAGCAGTCAACATTGGAGTTACCTCTGACAAATCATATTTATATCTCATTATATTATTCTAATTTTTTATTTATCACAATTAACATCAATTAGATACATTTTTTGTTAAATCTTGTTATCAAATTTATTATCTCTAAGTGAAGTTTCTGCTGCAGTCGTTATAATTTTAAATGTTGTTATCACTATTATCATATTCTAAAGTTGGCGATTTTTTTAATTTTAAAAATTGAATCAAATATAATTTGAGGGAGATTATGAAATGATTGTGAATTCGCATGAGTTGATTTATGATTATTGACTTGTAACTGATGACAGTGTATAAATAATTTCATGACCAATTGAATATTAATAAAATGCAATACGTTACATTCAAGCATTATAATTGGTTTCTACTGCTTTTTCGGTGATATGGTAGATAGCACTCGTTTTGTTAGTTGAATGACAATGAATCTTATGTAGATAAATTACAGTATAAAGATTAGACAGTGATCTGAAAATCTCTCTATTTGAATAAATTGCAAAATTTTAATAGAATTTTTAATGATTGTATAAATTCTATATTATACCTTATAATTAAGATTACTCTCAACTGACAAATACGATCATTATAAATTTGAATAAATCCATAGTCTATTATTCATATCTATTATAAATAACTAGTAAACCATCAGTATTCTATTTAATGATAAATATATTTTATTAAAAACATTAAACATAAAAATCTCAGCAATATAAACTGTGATACAATTTGGTTTAAATAAAATGAGTTCGGATAATCTTTTTTCAAATTCCCTTTTTAATATTAAATATGGATTTAAGATTGTGTCTCATTAATGCTCAAATAATATTATAATATAATCAATATATATTTTAATTCACAACTTAAATAATACATTAAATAATCATCAAAAATTGAAATATTAATTTTTCACAAAGAAATAATTACCAAAACAATAAAAATTGTTAATCAAGTTAAATGATAATCCATCAAAAAATAATCCGAAAAAAATCATCTATGTGAAAAATAAAAATTTCCGTGGGATAAAATATACAGGGATTGTAAGTTTACATTGAGTGGAATTTCACTAAAAAATTTGTTTATACCTCATTAAATATAATATTTTGTGTAATGTGTAATATTTGAATAACAAAAGTCACAATTTATTCAATAACATTTACAATATAGCAAATAGAATAGATGTATAATTATCAATATTGATAATAATATTGAATAAAAGTTATCTTAATTACCTTGTAGTGTGAAATAATACTGAATTATATATAGTATTTATAAATAAACTATCAAAGCACACTAATCAATGATTACAATATTATTTATTAAAAAGTAAAAACTGATAAAATTGTTATTATTGATAATCATTAATAAATCAAAAATTTAATTATTAATTTTTTAGAAACACTGTATTATATAAATATACATATATATGTAAAGATTGAGATTAAAATAATATTAAATAGTTATAATATTACAAAGTGGTCGAGAGAATTGGTAATGATGTTGAACTGAGACTTATTTGTTTGGGTTTTGGAATACTTGGTTGAGAGGATTGCCATCGACTGCTTTACCGGCGGCCTTGCGAGCGTTGGAAGCTTCTTGGGCAATTTCTCTCAATTTGGCACTGGTGGCTTCTCCCGTTTGAGCAACCAATGAGGCAAACACACCGTCAGGTTTGTCTAAGAGGCGGATAGGTTCGTCAAATTCCATGACCCTACCACCGTCCATGACAAGTACTTTGTCACTTTCAATAATGGTGTTCAATCTATGGGCAATGGTCAAAACGGTCATTTCGGAGAAGTTCTCCTTGATAGCGTTTTGGATCAACAAATCAGTGGCCATATCAATAGCAGCAGTAGCTTCATCAAGGACGAGAATCTTGGTGTTGGATAAAATGGCACGAGCAATACAGAACAACTGCCTTTGACCGAGAGAGAAGTTCTTACCGTTTTCAATGACTTCGGAATCCAATTGGGAGGGCATGGACTTGATCTTTTCACCAAGATGAACAGATTTCAAAGCCTTCCAGATCTGTTCATCGGTACAGTTGTTGAAAGGATCGAGATTCGAACGAATGGTACCAACGAAGAGAACGGGTTCTTGGGGAATGATGGCAACCTTGGTTCTGAGATCTCTGAGACCGATCTTGGAGATATCAACACCATCAATCAAAATTTGACCTTCAGCGGCTTCGACAATACGAAGAAGAGAAATCAAAAGAGTGGATTTACCTGAACCAGTACGACCGACAATACCAATTTTTTCCTTGGGATTGATGGTAAAAGAGACATTCTTGAGAACATTAACACCGAGTTTGTGATATCTGAGGACAATATTCTTGAATTCAATGACACCATGAGGTGGCCAAGAGGTAGGAGGACGGGTTTCAGGGATTTCTTCGGGAGCTTCCTCGGGAATATCATTACCGTAGTACACGAGCTGACCAACGGAACTCATTTGAGCTTGAACATCACCAATCATTCTAATAGTCCACTGAAGGAATACAAGCATCTGTAAGGCATTAGAGAGTGCGAGACCAGCGTTGGCAGAGAAGGCATTAGCTTCAGCAACGGCAGCAAGACTACTACCTACAGGTCTTGTGATGACAATGAACAATGCAGTACCATACACAATGAATGATGATACGACATCGAGATAGAATGCAACCCAGGTCTTGGCAGTTTGTAAAGCATAGAGATTTCGGTGATTTACATCTAACAAGTTCAGGTTCAAAGTGTCAAATCGCTTTTGACAGTGGTAAGCACGGATACTGAAAAGACCTTCAAGGGTAGCAGTCAAGTGAGCATAAATTGGAGGTCTTGTGATAGCATCAAGTTGCTTTAATTTGGTTTCAGCAGGGCTAGAGTACCATACGAAGATAGCAGAGAAAATCAACCAACCAACAATATAGACAAAATTGTACCATATGACCACAGCTGAAATCAAAACAAGAGCACCAAGGGCAAGAGGAGCATATTGAAGAGATTGCATAAGAGCATCGGGCATAGTATCATCAACACAGAATTGATGCTTAGAAAAAGCGGACAAGATACGACCGATGGGAGTAGTATCGAAGAAACCCATAGGAGCGCGCATAACGGAGCGGAACATATCATCGTGGAGGACGTGAGCTTTCTTAGCACCTTCATAAGCGAAGAGGAGACCACGAGTAAGGACACCAAGGGTGAAGCAAATAACAAAAATAGCATAAACACCCAAATAGACAGCATCACTGGTGTTGATTGTGTTAGGAATCCATAATCTCAACCAGAAATCGGAAGAAATACGAATACAGTGAACGAAGAAGAAATAGATACCAACGAAAGCAGAGAAAAGAATACCAGAACCAGCAGTCATATAAAGGACAACATCTCTGAAACCCATCTTGGTGGCGGAACGATCTTCTTCAACCAAAGCACCGCTCTTGGGGCCATCTGAATCAGCAGCCTTTTCTTCATCGGCTTTAACGGGAGCAGCCTTTTCTTGTGCAATTTTGACCAGGGCTTCATCAAGCATGGAATGGATGGCCCCTTCGTTACGTTGGATAGTAGATGCAACATCATGGGATCTACCACCATTGCTAATAACAGAGAGCTGATTACGTTCAATAAGGGAGGAGACAGTAAATTCATTAATGTCATGGACATCGGAGCGGACAGTGAGCTGAGCACGATCTTGGACAGTCAATTGATCCATGATAGCGGCAGCAGGTTGAGACTTTTCAGTAGAATTGGCAGGAGGATGCTCGATTTCAATTTCATCACCTTCTTCGCCGGAAGCAACATGAGAAGTGATCAAAGTAGCAAATTCGGAATCAGTGGCCATCAAGTGGTCGAAGGTGCCCATCTTGGAGATAACACCATCTTTCATCACAATGACACGGTCACACTGAGGAAGATATTGCAATTGATGGGTAACAAAGATAACAGTCTTATCATTGAAGTGTTCCTTGATACACTTTTCAAAAATGTGACGACCGACATTCTGGTCAACAGCACTGAGAGGATCATCCAAGAGAATAATATCACCATCATTGTAAACAGCACGAGCTAAAGAAACACGTTGTCTTTGGCCACCGGAAAGATTGGAACCACGTTCAGCAATTTCAGTTTGATCACCAGCAACCAAAAGTTCCAAATCTCTAGTTAAAGCAGAAACATAAATAGTTTTATCATAGAGCTTTTGATCGAATTCCTTTCCAAATACAATATTGTCTTTGAGTAACATGTTCAAAATCCAAGCTTCCTGAGGTACATAAGAGATTTGACCGTAGACTTTGGTGGGAGGTCCCTTCGTTTGACGCATTTGACCAAGAAGGGCAGCAAGAAGGGTAGATTTACCGGAACCCACATCGCCAATGACAGCAACGAGTTCACCCTTCTTGACTGTTAAAGACAAATCATTTAAGAATGAAGGATAGTCATCGGATTCTTCCCAGGAGAAACTCGAGTTTTCAATCACAATGGCATTGTCAGGGTCATCGTCCTTCTTCAAAGGTCTTAGTCCTTCAACTTCCAATCTAGTGAAGAAATCATTCAAACGCACGAAAGCCAACTTGGACCCAGCGTAACTTTTGACAGAGAGGGGTAACATCAAGAACGGATAACGGAGAGTGTTGAAAACCGAAAGCACAGTGAATGAAATACTAGAAGTCAATATATTTCCGGTGTAACGGTAGCAAGCGAGACATAACAAGGCAACAACGACAGGAACGGCGAATACGACAGCAAAGTTAATTGCCTTAAGTTTCATGGTCTTTTTGACCAATTCGACTTCTCTTTGACGGATTTCATTGATCTTCTTAGAGAAAGGCTGTTCCCAAGCGTAGAATTTAATCAATTTGATAGCTGTTAAGATTTCGCTCATTAGGTGAACACGATGGGTGGTTACTTCGGTATTAGCAACCTGTAATTTGGATGTTAAACTGCCCAAATACATCTGAAGTGGCAATAATAGAAGCACAATACCCAATGCAATAAAAGCAGAATATCCAATTAACACGAATGATAATACGATAATCAGTGTAGCTTCAACAAAAGCGGACCAGAGGTAGTGGAAGTTGGTAACAGCATCGGTAATTCTTGAAACATCAGTAGTGAGAATATTGATGACTTCACCAGCACCACCTTTAATGCGGAATAACATGAGTGATTTACGATATACTAAAACAGTCAAAGAGGATTTGATTTGGATACTAATACGAGAACATTGGCCATAAAGTTGATGAATGGATATGGAACTGAATAATGAAGATAGGAGAAGAGCAAGCGCCCATAAATGACCAGCGGATGCAGGACTGGTGGGGTCGGATAAAAATTCCAAGCTCTTCATTAAGAAGTAGTAAGCGCCTAACCAGGTGAATACAGCCCAAAGTAATTTCCAAAGACCTACTAAGGAGTAGGATACACCGTAGATCTTGAAAAGGGCTCTAAGAATGCTTGGAGAGCGATTCTTGTTGGCTAACTCTTGCTTCCATACTTCTTCAAGGGCGTCTCCGTTGATTTTAGCAGTTTCGGAGTTGGCAAGTTTGAGATTGATATTCTTGAGATCAGTATTTCGGATCTGGTACACGAGACGGAACACCCAGAAATAGATCCAGTCGGATATGAAAAAAGCACCTGACAGTTTATAGGGCTTCATTATTTTAAAATATTAAATTAAATAAATATGAATGTGTATTTTATATGATCAGGTAAAGTGAAAAAAGAGGTAAATGAATTAATTTTAATTTGCCGAATAATTATTAGTAAAGATCACCCTAACTCTCGATTAATCAAATTGGTAATTAAGGAAGATAATTTCATTGTGTGGACAAACAGCTTAATTTATAGGATTCCAATTGTTTAATTGCAAATTAAAAGTTTTGAGAAGCTTTACAAAACAATCGTTCAATGAGGGGTATTGATTTTGAGACTGTGTGTGATTGGCCCATTTATCCAATCTAGTTGATTGATATCAGTTTGGATTAATGGATATAGACGTATTCTTAGTTCATACTAGGAATCTGTATTCCATTGCTAAACAAATTCTTCATTAATAAGGTTTATGTCATCCTGAATCCGATCCTTTTAACATGATGCTAATTGTTTCCATTAGTCTATTACGGCCATTACTCTGATTTCATTAACCCAATTCCTATTACTAAATTACACCTCATCATTTAGCTAATGTTCATAACGAAATAAAATCACATTAAAATTTATATGATCCAATCGCACTAAATCATATTACGACCCTTCATAATATTAAACTAGTAACAACCCAGTATCTGGTCCATGACGGACTCCTAGATCCCCTATTCATTAAAATTAATAGTACTTAATCACCTTTATAAAATCATCCATGGTAAACTCAAACCTCTCATACCTGATCCCAAGACTTGGATCTACCCAAAATCTAATTATTGCAAATTCAATCTTCTGCTCCTAACCACCACATTCCATTTTCTCATAGTTTGAAATAAAATTGAATTTTGATGAATATGTGAAAATTTTGTAATTATTTCCCATTGAGGACATATGTCACTAAATAATTTTAAAATTAATTCAATCGCTAATATTTCTGAAATTAAGGATAATTTGAAAATAATTGATCATCATTTTTATCTTTTTATTAAACTAAATGAATATTCATTTTTAACTATTTAGGGTTCAATATCAAAACATTAAATAAACCAAATATCACAATGATAGGTTAATAATTTGTAATATGAATATTGACTATGTTGATGATTGTTGTTATTGATTAAATCATTAAAGCTTGTTCGAAAATTTGACCACGTGAATCTAAATATTGATATTTTTTTAATAATTTCTTTTAAATAGACAAATAAGATTAATTTAAAGCTAAATTCAAAGCAAATAACGTGGTAAAAGCTTTATCCAAGAACCCAGTTCAATTCTTTATCATTTACATCATTCAACCAATTTTCAAAAATATTTCAAATATGATAATTAAAATTGAAATAAACCCCCTAACATGTTAAAAAATTCTGGTGACTATTACTCAGGTATCCACCCATCTAAATACTTTGAATTGTACTCTTTATTAAATACACATTTAATTTTAATGAAAATTGGGAAAATTTTAAATTGTGGGGCTCAAGAAATTTTTTCCTTTTAGATTATTTGGAAGTGTTGTCAATTTTTTGGTTATAATCCAAAAACTTTGTTTTTATTATGCATGCTATAGTCATAGGATTATTTTTAAAGATTTTGGTCATTAATTATATAATATTTTAAATTAATAAATGTTTTTTATAACTTCAATGATATTAGTTGTCATTTATGACAATTTCTAATATGAATCAAAATAGGTAAATCACTTCTACAAAAAGATTTTGGGGTTATATTTGTATAATTATATTACTCCGAATATATTTATTAAGATCAAAACAACATTGTTTTGAATTAAAAAAATCTGGTTATAATCGATTATACGCCGAAAATCAAAATAATTTTAATACGATTTATGGGGTAAAATTTTATTAAGCTTGAGATTTGTTTTAGGACTGTAATTATAGGAAATTTCCAAATTGAAAACCTTTCGTATCTTTTTAATTCAAGTTTTTATTTTAAGTTATTAACGATATATTATACTGTTATTCATCATTTTATTCTACATATAATGGAGTAGTAAGTACCTCATAAAAAGCTAATAAGAGATTAATAGGAGAACCTCACACATGATTTAAATTCATTTTCGATTTAATATGACTAAATTAATTACCAGTTATATCAATTAGTCTCAATTTTTACAAATGTTTAACTTCTAAACAATAAACTTGTAAACAAATAAAAAAAATTATCAGATTTAGAAATATTTTCAAATTTACTAAATCAAGTAAAATTTAAATTATTTCAAAATTTCATCAAATATTATCCAAAATAATGATAGCTGTTGTGGGTGTTCTATATAAATATTATTATTAAAAGGTTATTCATCTTTCTTACTAGATAAGAATTCTATCAGAAAAAAATTGTGACAATTTTAAGGA
Source organism: Conidiobolus incongruus B7586 (assembly GCA_000697335.1). Taxonomy (NCBI): domain Eukaryota; kingdom Fungi; phylum Entomophthoromycota; class Entomophthoromycetes; order Entomophthorales; family Conidiobolaceae; genus Conidiobolus; species Conidiobolus incongruus. The sequence continues at coordinate 2,248 of JNEM01011314.1, read as the reverse complement.
AATTTACCGATATTCAAATATAAACAAAGATTTTTAAGATGATTCATTATTAGGAAATTAATAATAATCTTAGATCCTTGATTTTGGAGATATTTCCTTATGTTAAAGGGAATAAAATAGGAATCCATGTTGGTTTGATAGTCATTTTAAATATATTCAATTGAAAATTATTCATTATCCTTTGATTTTATATGAAATAAATTTTAATCAATTTTGTAAATCTGTAATCTAGAAATCTATTTCAGAGTGTATATTTTTTACAAATTGGGTGTTTCTCGGAATATAATCAATTAAATTTTGTTTGATGTGCACATAATATATTCCAATAGATTAAAATTGAAATGAACTAACTATATTAAACATTATTTTTTCTATATCCTTAATCCTATCACTCATAACATAGATCCATTTAATTCCTAATCTTTTCAAAAATTTAAATTCTTGGTAATTTTAAAAAATGACCAACTTGTATATAGTATAGTTTATGATAGCTTGAAATTTATTAGTTCCGGCTTAATTAGTTTATCAATTAATATATTTAGACTAGTTAGGCGTTGATTTAAAATGTTCTTAAAATGGTTATTTAACTATATATCTACACCCACACTTTGGTGATGAATTGTTTAACTTCTCCTCTATTTCTCTTAGGATTCATTACTCCTATTTTAATGCAAATTACGTACGATTGCAATTCTAAAATTGCGATTATTCAACAACTGGTAACATTTCAAAAGAATTAAAATTTTTAATATAATAAATTAAGAGTATTATACTACAGAACTAATGCACTATGAAAATCAACTTCTAAATTTTGTGCCTATTAGCATAATTTTAACTAATATTTAGCTGGGAATTTAATCAGATTTTTATTTGAAAATTATCCAATTGGCGATTATTAATATAAATTTGCAGAAATGTTTTAATTCTCATTGTCTAAATTTCTAACCAATTTGAGATTACTTATATTAATCTATCTTGGATGTAAAACTTTAAATTTTTATTGGTATTAATTATTCTAGATCTATATCAAGTTCTTGTTGTTTTGTATAGTCATATGAATGTGGCCTAATTTGCATTGAAACTAATAGACTATTGCAAGTTGTAATTTTTAACATTGAGTCATTGTATATATTTTTCAAACTTCAATTCGCTTATATTAATTAATCAAGAAACCAAAGAAATTCTTTATTTCATATAAATATAGATAGAATTGAATTTCATCATATGTAAATAATACTGAATAGAGTATTTTTTATCATTCCATGAATTCCTATAATGTTCAAACCTTGAAATAATGATAAAATATACTAAAATAATTCTCATTTCATTAAATTTTTTTCAATTTCCCATGTTAAACATCCGATTATTTTACCAAATATTCTTTCAGTAATGATATCATCATAATTAAGGGTTAACATTCTTATATTTTTCCTAATTTAATTTGTTGAGCTGCTAGTTGAATTTTCATTATAATTGTTAATTAGGTTGAAATAGAATAGTTTGGATTAATAGCGTATGGATGAAAATTTTGATAGATTTTATCGAGATACATAACGTGTATTTAATAGTTTAAAAGGCGTAATAGAGTTAATTCAAATATTCAAAACTAACAAATGTTATTTAAATACTCTGTATCAAAAATATATTTATATTAAATACTGAACCAAATTAGACTCTTTAAGATTATTTTTTTTATTTGATCATATTATAAAAATTAAGAGAACAAATTATTTTTTTATATATTTGATTTTAATTTATTTCAGGTATATACAAAAAATTAATTATATTGCAAAAAAAATGTAATTTGAAAATTACAAATGAAGAAATACATATCCGGTAATTATACGGTAATATTTTGATTATATAATTTTATAGTTTTTAAGTAATATATTTTATTATTGTTAATTTGATAATAAATATTGCAGTTGATTGTATTTTCATTATGTTATACTTCAAGTTACTGGTTTATAATTAATATCAGTTAAAACCAATTAAAGTATGTATATTTAAATAATTCAATAAATTTTGAATATTTTTTTCTAAAGTTATTATACACAATAATATTTTGTAAATTCATATTATAATTTTAATAATTTTATTCAAAATTTTGAGTTGAGAAAGCATTGAACATTGTAAAAACTGTTTATTAACTATCTCATATAAATTATATATTTGATATGGAAAAAATAAATATTATAATCTAAAATCATATTCTTAAATTAATATTACTTTGAATTTGAAATAATGG
>JNEM01011312.1:0-38730 GCA_000697335.1 Conidiobolus incongruus B7586 | reverse complement strand
ATTATTAAATTGAAATATATATTAAGTAGTATTATAGATGTTTTTATTTTATTATAATTTAATTATATTAATATCGAAATATATTACTAAGTTTATATATTAATTTATTGAATTTGCAATAATAACTAATGATATTTCATATTAATTCTTTATTATATAAGTAATAATATAATTATTTTATTAGTAAGGTGATTAAGTGTACTTTGATTTTATATATAATTGAAAAAATATTTGGATATTAATAATTTTATAATTTAAGTTTAGAATATATTTAATATTATTATAATATAATCATATTATAATATTAAAGTTATTAACATTGCTAAGTATATTTCATTATCAAGTTAATTAATTTTCTAAACCAATTATAATTATGTCAAATATTAATATAATATAAAAGTTTGAATCATTAAAACCTTAAGATATAAATAATCAAATTACTGCTTAACAATAAATTCATAAAAATTATTAGTATTTAAACATGCATTTAATTCCTCTTTTAAGGTATAATAAAACTAATTTGATTAATAATATTATATTATTTAATAGATGCATAATTATGATTTTTGATTTTTCAATTCGAGAAAATTTGTATTTAATTATAAATTTAAAAAAATATGTAATTAACAAATTTAATAGCATCGTTTGACATCAAATAAAAGTCAATAATATGACTATTATTGATGTATAGAGTGAATATAAAATAATGGATTGATTTATATTTTGAATAAGTTGATTCGATGAATATCTTGATGAATTTAATATGAATCATAAAAAATGCGAAAATATATACTGAGTGTTAGAAAATTGAAGACTTCATTATTTTTAAATATGCATAATAGATATTAAATAGTTTAAAATTATTAGAAATAACTGAATTCATAAATACTAGCAAAGTTATCAAGTTAAGCTCTAGTGTATGATACAACGCTATAAATTATACATACCTTATCCTTAATAGATAAATACCAATAATGTGAGTTTACATAATGTATAGAGATATAATTTATTAAATAATTTATATAGGCTTAATCTATGATAAAAAATTAATATAAATTACTTAAATAAATTAAGAATATTTATATTTTACCTTAAAATGAGCTGAAATTAAGCTAAAAACGATACATTTTAGATTTTGAATAAAGTAATAGAATTGTTTTAGTCCTTTTGGATCTTTGGATTCTGAAATATCTAGTAATGAACCGATTTGAGCAGTCTATTAAAATTAAAATGTTAATACTGTATAATATATTATATAGCTTTGTATTAAATTACCTCGAATGAAATATGAATATTTGAAGCTTGAATTTCTAATTCTTGTTTTCCTAAAGGTGTTTCAACTGGCCAATTTTCGTCATTTAATCTGATTACCAATTAATTTAATAAAACTAGAAAAATATTGAAATAAATATGAATTACTCTAAAATATTACTCTCTAAAACCATTCTCTTAATTTCACTTAACATCAAGTCACTAATATAAGCTAAAATAAAGTTATTAATATCCAAAATAAATAAATAAAAATATTTACCTTCTTTCCTAATTAAATTATCGTCTCTATAATTTGAATAATTAGCATATCTACACTTTCCATCGCTACAAATTTCAAATTCTAAAAATTCATGACCGTTTTCACCTTCGTGACCAGCACTAAATGAAAAATTGAATATTAAAGTGATAATTGAATAAGTGAAGACATTGAATTACTAATATCTTATATAAAAATCGTTTTCTTTAGCTTTTGACATGGTTGCTATTATATTTGAATTATTAGTAAATGTTTAGTTATAGTAATTATATATTTTTGTTACAATGATTTATAATTTTATGATTTTCAATAAGTGTATCAAAGGATTTTATAATATAATTTAATATCCATTAAAATTATGGGATTTTATGAATCTTTTTGGTTAATATTCTTTACATAAATCAAATTCATAACATTGTCAATATATATAATTTTCGGATTATTTTACATATACATTACTCTTTATATTATGCTAAATTATAAAAGAAAATTACAAGATATTCATAATTTACTTCTTTAGAATTACTTCCTGATCAATGTACAATATTGAAAATGATAATTTGATTATTCTATGAAAACTTCAATTAAATAAGTTTGGTAAGAGATTATTGATTAATATAAACTAATAAATAAAAAAATTAAACATTAAAGTAGGTAATTCATTATCACTCTAAACAATCTTTGTGCCATAACTTCGATTGAAAATTGATAAAATCATCTTACAAGCCAAAAGACAAGATTAACATCGCATTATTCATTAAAAATATAGCTCTTATTACAGAACATGAAATATTAAGAGTAATAAAATTCTCGTAATAGATCATATTACAATTTTGATATTAATAAATTTAAGATAAACAATGATAAAGTAATAATTAATTATAATTGGTTTAAGTGTCATAGCTTGAATGAATTTTTTTGGATATTAAACAAAATATAATATCAAAGTTAATTATCCAAATTGAAGTTCAGTTATCTTCATTAGTTTTACCATGATTCGTATTAAAAATAGAAAAGAATTCCTGCTTATTATTTTTATAACATTGATCGAGTTTATCCATTAAACTAATTCCCCAATCCATCGCCTTATAACTACCATATTTCCCTAAAGCAACTTTCATAAATTGCACTTTGGGAGATTTTAATAGGTATTGTATTTCACTCTCTTTGTCTTCTTTAGTAATATTTCCTTGATTGTTATTAGACAATTGATCGATTTTATCACTCGATTTAATATGATTTAATTAAATATCTATAGGGTTCTCTAGTGGTAAATATAATATAAGGTTTGTCGCTCTTAATAAATATTTTTTCGACTGGAATTGATTTTAATTCTGATAATTCACAAAGAATAAAACTGGTGAAAATAATCCAATTTGTTATAAAATTTAAAAATAAAAAATATATCATATCAAGAATTTTTTTAACAATCAATAATGAAAAATTAATTTTGAGATTATGAAAGTTATTTAAATATAACTTGGAAACATAAACCTAATAATTAATATATTATCATAAGCTGAAAGCATGTATCAATTTAAAGCACATCTCATGCAAAATACATTATATAATTTTATAAATTGAGGTTTTGAAGAAGGGGATGATCTAATATCTGTGACTCCGAAAATAAATATAAAAGGAATATACGTTGTATATTGAACTAATTAGAATTTGATAATTATATTAATCAAACAATGGATCGAAAATATTAAAGTTTAATAGTAAAACATAACAAGACATTTTTTATGATAGCTTTAGATTCGATATTCTAAAAATTCTTTTTATTTACCTTATTATTTCACTAGATTAAAATATAATAAATAATATTAAAAAACGATTATGATAAATTATTTCGAAAGGATAAACCATTGATTTCCATATAAAATGGTTAAATTGAATATAAAATTTACTCTTTATTCAAATAATAATTAATGCTTGAATAAGTATCAATTGTTTTTTACTTGATGAGTGCCCAAATGATGTATAGATTGTCAAAAGAAAAATAAGTGTACTAGAAAATTACGTTAGCTACTGATTTGTAAATAACCCTTTGCATGATTTTTATCTTATTCCATGATAATTAGATGTTGAATATGGTAAGAAGCTAATCAATTTTATTAAGGAAAAACTAAAGGTGACAAAATAATTAGAGTAAGAACTTAAAAATGGTGCAATTTTGATCTTATGGAAATAATTCAAGTTTATTAGATTTTCTGATTAAAAAATCACTGAAATTTTCTTTGAAAATAATATATATATATATATATATATATATATATATATATATATCAAAAATATGAATTAAATAATGTTAATATATCACCTCAAACAAACAAATACTGATATAATATTTCAAAAATAAGAATTATTAAGATTATTAAATAATTATTTGTAGTTAAAAAATTTTTAAATTTCTAATAGAATTGATTTTTTGATAGCCATTGAAAAAGTTGAAACATTTGAAAAAGGTTTATTTAAATTAATTAAATGATTATTTACTACATTATTCTACTATTATATATTATTATTAGATGATATTTATACTTAATTTCAATTTCATTATACTTTCAAATTTACATTAATAATAAATTAATATTCACAATTTTCAATTTTTAACTGTTTCAATACCACAAAAATTTTCTTAAATAGTTACCAAAGTCTTAATTATCAAATAAAATATTATATAATATAATGAATATATTATATAAAAATGTTATTTTAAATTAGGAATGGATGGGAATTATTTATTAGATGATAAATAATTTTTATTAATAAAAGTATATATTAATCACTTCAGACATAATAAGAAATTACATTTTTTATTTATCAATTTTTTTATTCATCAAAGCTGAATAGTATTATATAGACCAAATTTTTGACTTGTTTTGTTAATATATATAATATTCAGTGAAAAATATATTATGTTTTATTATCTAAAAATATTATAAATAAAGTAGCAGTTTATGTTTAATTCATTACTTCTCCATATCTTATTTTCATACTTTTATATGAAAATTATTACAAATGACGAGATCTCAATATTTTATTGACATGGCACTGAAAGTGTTAAATTATATAACCATTCTATCTCTATAATTCTACCTTAAAATCAACACCATTTATACATTCAATAAATGTGATTTTGATATTTAAGACAATATATTCCTAATAAATTCTGAATGATTCTTTAAAATTCTTTACTAAGTTATTTCATTAATCAATATTTAAGATTCTACCAATATGTATTTAATAAGACCTAGTCGAAGAAAAAATATACATAAATATGAAAAACCAATTAACTCAAACACCGATTTGACTTATTCATTTGAAAATTTGGGTTTATATATTAATGAAAAAGATCAAATAGTAAATTTAGACGGTAACTAAATAATTAAAAATAATAAAATATCATCAAAACCACCAATCGTTAATTTAGGTACATCTCTCAAATTTATGGTCAAACCCAAAGATGTTCAATACAATCAAGATCGCTTCACAAAATTATGCGTATTGCTATCTGACAACATACAAACCAGATTGATTCAAAATTTCCATTTTAAAGAAGTTAAAATGTATTACAGTTTAAAAAATTATCAAAGTCATCCCAATGTGAAATCCAATTTGTCGAGGGAGGTATATTCGAGAGTTCTATGTAGTGACAAAGCTTTGGATGGAGCTGTTAAATTGGTATTGCTAATTAATGACCATGGATTTTGTCCATGGTTGTGGGATCCTAAAATTTGTATAGATAGGAGTATTGAGGTATTGAATAATTTTATATAATTTATATTCGTTGTTAAATTAATATATTCATTCTTTAGATTGGATCAATGATAGAGCTTAGCCAAAAGCTAATCAAATTAGGATACGAAATATTATGTTGTAATCCTAATGAAAATGATTTTATTAGTGGGAAGCCGAATGTAAATCTGGATATAAAAATCCAACTTATTTCAATATTAATTTTGGATTTTAGGCAAAACCTTCAAGTGATTCTATATCAATTCCCAATCATCAGTCTCCAGAAGAGCATGTTTTAACAGTTTTTAAAGAGCTAATACTGTAAGAATTATAAAATTCAAAAAAAATTCATAAGTCTAATTCCATTATTTAGACCTTCAAAACCTAAACAAATCTTTATTGTAGCTCATAAATATGGGACGAGTTGTGTGATGGAAATTTTGAATAAATTATGTATATGTTTTTATATCTCGAATTAATTGACATATTTATTAATTATATTATAAGTTTCCCAAGTTGAAAGTCTAATTAAAGGAGTAATTTTAATACAAAGTATTCATTCAGGTGATGAAATCTACAAGTCAGAATTTGAAAATTGGTTTTTATTGGTAACTTATTATTGAACTGAGATGATTGAATATTGTTACTACAATAAATTATATAGAATTGTATTCATTGGTTAGAATCCAGTGAATCTGAAGATGATACTGTTCAATCGATCAGGTCAGGATGCCCAACTTATTCAGCTGGTAATTTTTGATATTCAAGTTCTTATTAAAACTATGAAATTGATTTAAACAATGATTAGGTAGAGATTCCAAAGAAGGTGTAGTTCATAAATTAATTCCAAAAATTATTCAATTTATTGAATGTCGTTCAAATTAAAGAAAACATAATATTCTTATGGATATCTTTACAATATTTGATATATATGAGTTGCTAAAAATATTGGTATTATAGTATCGGATTCAGTAGATTAATAAAAATATAATATATTAAATTTGTTAAACTTACCACAAATTATTCTTTAACGCCTTGTGATAACCAGCGCATCATTTGATCCAAAGTTTTGGGTGCTGAAACTGCTGTACTTGGTTTTTTGGGTGGGGGAGGGGGATGTGAAGCTTCTTGTTTTTCATCTAAATTAGTTGGGGTAGTTGGCGAAGAAGATTCAGATTCTTTGGATGGTAAAGGCCTTTTCTCGGGTCTTCGTTTATATTGGTTAGTTTCTCTAGCTTCTTCAAAAATCGCTAAAACTTTTTCACATCGAGCATTATGACGTTTAATCCTTTGCTAAATAATTTGAATTAAAACCTTATTATAAAATATATGATTATTTAATTCTAATTTACCTGCCATCTCGATAGTACATCACCCAAAACTCGGGTATCATTATCGGGAAGTTTCGAATCATCAAGTTCTTTAAACTGGGTCAAACAATTTTGAATATTTTTAAATTGTAAATCTTCTACTTGAGGAATTTGTTTCGTCCTTAACAAAGTACCAATAGCTCTCACCTGTAACTCCTCTTCAACAGGTTGACAAGGATGTAAAAATAGTTTTTTATAATTAAAATTAGAAATTTCATCTGCTAAATTTAAATATTTGGCTACTAATATATTGAATTTGGTATAAATTTCATTCCTATTATATATATTAATATATATCTAGTTTTTTATATTTAGTAATTTTTACCAATTTGACATTTGATGTTCGTTCAAGTTAACCATTTGATAGAATTCACTTAAAGAATCTCGGATTTGAGCTATTTTTAATTTTGTACTCTGTAATTCTTGAACATTTAATTTAGATTCCAAACTATTATTATAATCCATTTTGTACTTTGATTTACCCAATTCAATAAAAAGGACTGATGACTGAATTTGAATTTATTATTGTTGATTGACAATTTAATAATTATGGGAATTGACTTAGAATTCCTAATGAACACAATATTTGAAACTTTTATCAATAAATCAAATATTTAATATACTAAAATTTATATTAGTTATATAAACTGATCAATAGTTACAATTGATTTTTTTAATAAATTAATGTACAAAATTTACTAAATAATATATAATATTAAATAGACAAATCATTTCCTTAAACTGCTACAATTTAATTTTATCATTATTCATCAAATTATTCTTACTATTTCAAAATTTTTCAACTTTTCCATTGATTTTTAGTAAAATTTTATTAAAAAGAATTGAAGATATAATAAAAAGAAAATGAAACTATACATTATTAGCTCAGTTATAATATTGTCATATCTATATTCTCATTTTCTTTAGCTCTTAAAGTTATTCCACCAATAATTCTTTTCAAAATCAACTCCAGGCTAAAATTCAAAAATTATTTAATTATATGATTTCTGATTAATTGAAAATTATCATGATCTTTTTATATTATTCAATCAATATTAAATTTAATAAAATATAATTATGACTTCAACAAGTATTAAATAATCATATGGTTTAATTATTTCTAAATTTATATTTTATATATTACTTTCTAAAAATAGTATAAAAATTAAAGTTTAAAATAATTAAAAATTACGAATTTACTTAACAATATCTCATTCTGTTAAATTAGCATTTTAATTCAACTAAATAAATATCAAAAAATAACATATTGATTAGTACTTAATCAGCAATTAAAAATAACACTCATGATAAACTTACTTAATAATATAGAATATATCAATAATTTCATGCTGAAATGAATTAATCATTTAAAAAACAATAAAAGGTTTTTTAGAATATCAATCCCATAAAATTAATTTTCATTATTTTTTAATTTATATTTCGCGTTTTAAATTGGCGGAACTTTAAAAAATCAAGTCAATTTATCTATATTCAATTTAAATTAGGATTTTGTAACAAGATTTATTAATTGATTACATTTAATAAATTTATTTTAATAATATAAAATAATCTGTAAGTTTTAAAAAGATGCCAAGAAGTAGAAAAAATGACAATTTTATAGGTAACACTCAAACCAAGTAAATTATCTATTTTTTTTTCAATAATAAAATTTAGTTGATGACGACATGGAAATTTTCGATGAAAATGATGAGCCTGTTACTAAAAAGAAAACTAAAAAATCGAGTGATAAGAGTGCTTCAGATAATCCAAAGTCTAACTACTTTCAATTTTTAAATCGTGCTGGTCCGGTAGCTTTGGGATCTAAGGAAATCCCTTCGGGTCCTCCCGATTGTTTTGTCGGAAAGACTTTTGTAGTTACGGGCATTCCTGCTTCCATTACGAGGGAAGATATGGAGGATTTGATAAAACGTCACGGCGGTAGGGTTACCAGTGCAGTGTCTGGAAAGACTGATTATTTGGTCGTGGGTAATGAGCCCGGTACTACAAAAATTGCTAAGGCTGACAAATTGAAGACTCCCAAGTTGGATGAGGATGGATTGTTTGAGATGATTAGAAAAGCCAGTAGTAATAACGGTACTTCTAATTCTGATACGTCAGCACCAGCACCTGCTGCACCTAAGCCCAAAGTTCAGACCAAAACTGAAACTAAATCACAATCCACAATTAAGTTGGAAGACAAGCCAGTGATTAAGCCGGCTAGGGACTACGACTGGATGAAGCCCAAAACTACTCCCAAGCCTCAAGTCAGAGAGAGTGAAATGTGGGTAGACAAATACAAGCCCAAATCCATCAAAGAAATCTGTGGTAATAATTCCAATGTCCAAGACTTAATCAAATTTCTCCAGAGATTCGATCCCAGCGAGCCATACAGCACCAGTGTTACTAAAGCTGTATTGATCTCAGGTCCACCTGGCATTGGTAAAACTACAGCTGCTCACCTGGCATGTCGCGAAGCTGGCTACGATCCCCTGGAATTTAACGCTTCTGATGTGAGAAACAAAGAAGCCATCAAATCCACTATCGGTACTTGCAGCAGTAACCACTCCATCACCTCATTTTTTGGGACTGGAAGCAATCCCAAGAAGCCAGAGACCAAGAAACTAGCCTTAATTTTGGATGAAATTGATGGTATGTCAGGAGGTGATCGAGGTGGAGTTGCAGAAATTATTAAAATGATCAAGGAGACTAAAGTCCCTATTATTTGTATTTGTAACGATAGACAGAGTCCTAAGGTGAGATCTCTGGTGAATTATTGTAAGGATATGCGCTTTTCAAGGTAAACAGATATTAATTGTTGTATGTAAATATGAAAAAAATAACTTGAATTATAGACCTACTGCAGCTTCTATTAGAAGCAGAATCCAGCATATTGCAGATTGTGAAGGTATGACACTTGCTCCCAATGTCATCGAACAGCTTGTCGCAAGTAGTCAGAATGATATTCGTCAAATTATTAATTTACTCTCCACCTGGAGTTTGAGCCACACGTCGCTCACTTACGACCAAAGCAAAGCATTCAGTAAGAGCGCTCAAAAGAACCAAACCCTGGGCCCTTTCGACATTATTGGCAAGTACTTGAATGGTGGACTGTATCAAGCTGACACCTTAAACGATCGATTGGACTATTATTTCAACGACTTCTCCATCATCCCATTAATGGTTCAAGAAAATTATATTCGTTGTGCTCCCCGAAAAGCTTCTGGCTCCAGAACTCCTGTCCAGCAGCAAGTAAAGGAATTGGAATTGTTGAGCCTCGCTGCCGACAGTATTTCCGAAGCCGATTTAGTTGATCGCGTGATGTACAACCAACAGCAATGGAGCTTAATGCCTGTGCACGCAATGTTCAGTTGCGCTCGTCCCTCCTACTTTATGAATGGAGGAATGACAGGCATGTACAATTTCCCAGGGTAATTTCATCTTACTAGATTCACTCGTATTTACTCATCAAATTTATATAGATGGCTTGGTAAAAACTCGCAAGCTGGCAAATATAAACGAATCTTAAAAGAAATTCACTCGCACATGAGATTGAAAATTTCTGGAGATAAGGATCAATTATGTCAGCAGTACTTCCCTACGCTTATTCCAATGTTGATCCAACCTTTGGTAGATTCTCAAGTAGTAAGGCTTATAATAACTAATTTATAGTTGATTAATCTGATATACTACTAGGATGGTATCGACTCCGTTATTGAACTCATGGACAGCTATTTTCTCAACAAGGAAGACTGGGACAATTTGTGTGACTTTGGCCTCGGCGACAATAAGCCAGCTGCCCTCTTGAAACAAGTGCCCTCGAATGTTAAGAGTGCTTTTACTAGAACGTAAGTCCAATATTTAATATTCATGAAAAAAAATACTAATTTTATTAATAGCTACAACAAATCGGAACATCCTACCGCATTTGCCACCTCGTCATCTGCCATGAAATCCAAATCATCACCTTCAACCCAACTAAATCCCGATCTAGAAGATGTGGCCATTGAAGATGATGTCAAGGTGGAAGATGAACCCGAGTCTGAAGACGAATTGGACGATAAATTGATCAAAAAGGTGACGAAACCCGCGAAGCGAGGCTCCAAAACTTCCGATGCAAAGGCTAAAACAAGTAAGAAACCAAGAAAATCTAAATGATTTAGTTGATTAGATTTCTTAGTTAAATATATTATCAGAATTAAACTATTAATTATTTATGAATAATTCGATATAACATTGTATTATTAATTATTGTTTGCTCGAATCAGTATCTATAATTTATTATTTCATATATTTTTTGCACTTAATTCAATTGTTATTAAAGTTTATCAATCTGTAAATTATTGCAAATAAGTGTGATCAATCAAATATTTTTGATCTATTGAATATTTTGTTTTTGAATTATTGGGAATTTAAAATATTATTGAAAAATTGATTCTTTTTCCTTTGATTAATTTCAAGCTGATATTCAATATCACTTCAATTGATATTAAATATATTTTCACTTTCATTGTACATTGAAAAAATAATATCGTAGATAAAACCAATATTATCCACTTCAAACATATTGACTCCAATTCTGAGTTTGGACAATTTAATCGTAAAATTTTGAACTCCAAGTTTCAGATATATATATATTGCAATATATGTGAAATATCAGAATATGTAAGTTTTTATATTCTATGCAACAGTGTGATATATTTACATTTGAATATTTAAAAAAATAATCTTGATTTGCGCAAACTTAATCAAACCCAAATAGTATATTTAATAGATTAATTATTCCTGAATTAACAATTACATTAACTTTTCAAAACCTCTAATTTTTGAAAACTAAATTTTATTTAATTAATATAAAACAATAATTAAAATCTAAATTTTGTATTACCCGTAAATCACTTATAATCTATAATAAATAAATGTTAAGAAAATAAAATTTTTTAGAACTCTTATGCAAAAAATTCTTTCTGATAAATAATAACGATAATAAATATTTTATAATAGTACTGTAAATTTCTCCAATTACCAAGTTTAATTCAACATATTCTTGAATTTTAAGTAATAATAAATTATAAATTTCTATTGTTGTTAATGGAACCTAACAAAACACAATTAGTCATTCTATTAAATATAAACTAAGGACTAATTACCTGTTAAATATGTAGATTAAAAGCTATTGGAGGATTTAACTTTATATACAAAGAATTGTAACCTTCTATATAGTTAATAGAGTTCTAAATCATATTAATATTATAAAATACGCAAATTTATTGAGATTACTTTTTGGAACCAATTGTCAGAAATATACTTTTGATTGGAATCTTTCGGTTGATAAGATTTAATGAAGATTTTGTGGATGAACTGAATAGATTTGTAATCTATAGTCGTTCGTATATCAGTAGAATAGAAGGATTGATGTAGATTGGACTTACATGTCATATTTAAATTTTTCATCATTGTATGGGAAACATTACGTTCAACTATATAACTAAGCTTTTAATTTGGTTATTAACTATTGAAAAAGGTGGTTGATACATAAATAGATTGAAATCAATATTTAATGAAAATGATGAGCTACAATAAAATCCAAATGAACTTTGTTACTTTGTGTATAGGTTAAACTTGCATTTTAAATTTTATCAATGTTGGATTATTGTAGGGACTGGAAATTGCTGCACTTATAATTAACTCATCAATTGGATTAAATTAGCAATGCAGAAATTATCTCCTGTGAGATAGCTTGTTAATGGAATCATAGAACCAATCTAGAATATATTGTTAATCGTTTTATAGTTAAATGGCATTTACATACTTCCATAGCATTATCAATACGCATCTCCAATTTTCAAATATCTGAAAACGGGTCAACTAAAGGTAAAACTACAAAGGCTTTAGAACTATGACTAGATTTGAATAATACATTCCTACTCAGGTGAGTCATATTGCGATTTAAATGATTGTACTCATAAGAGATTTCAATTTGTATTGGAATTAGTTGAAATTCTCTGTGTTGCAATTGTTTTAATAGATATTTTTGCAGTAATTTTTGAAAGTTTTTTAACTCTTCATAGGTTATTACGTTGGTTGATATGTCGTGAATAATTTGGTCTTCTATTAAATACAAGAAAATTCAATAAAAGTCAAGCAATAAACAGTTGATAAATGCATTTCCTCTCGAAATCTCAACAATTTCTTATTCATTTCAATAGTAATATTATCGAATACCAAAGTTGATTGAACACTTAATGCTTCATCCTTATGATTTTGGTCAGATCTTGAATGTTTTGATAAAAACATGGTAATAGTAAACTGATTATGATGAATAAGTGAAGATTGTCGATGACAACGGTATTTTTTATGCAGGTTTTAGTTTAATAAACCTAAATTTGAATCAATAAATGGTTAATGGCTGATTGAATCAATTTTACATACAAATTTGTTTTTATAATGCTTTTATTTGGCTCTACTTTCTAAATTTTTAATCGCTGTCTATATTTAAATTATTGTAAATACTTATAATGGTAAATTACCTATTCACTCACCATTGAACTAGCTGTTAATTGTTACCATATACTATATAGATTATGGTCTTTGTATAAAAATCGGTTAAAAATTTATAACAGAGCCAAGCAAAGGTGTTAATGAAACATACTAGAAAATTTCAATTGATTTTCAATTTAATTTAAATGGCATTTCTCTCATATGTCACTTTTATTAATTAGCATTTATCAAATAAAAGAGATGAACGACTATAAACTAAGTTCAAATCTCCATTTAGTAAAAATTTTAATATTTCTATTGTTGTGAATTATCCTTACAAATATCCTTTAATTTTAATTCATTAATGCTATTAATTGAAATTAATATAAAATCAACTTTAAATTGGTATTTATAACATATTTTTCTATTTATAAAACCCTTGTTTTTTGAATTTTGATATATTGGAATAAATACTAGTATTTAATTTAAAATAAGTATTTATTATTATTATTATTATTATTATTATATCAGTTATTAATGTTAAATAAGTAAATTTGATAAAAGGTTAAATTTAGAATACAAAATGAGCCCTGAGACGATCAGGAGAGAGTATCCTTTTATGGAATAAATTAGAATTATTAAAGAATATTGATGATAGAAAGTATTTTAATTTTGAGGGTTTAAATTTGATCCAATCATCTTCAAATACTTGTATTTACTTTCATATTTGCCTTAGTGCCAATAAGCATTTAATAGGATGACATCAATTCTAACTCAAGTTTTAAATATATTTAGGGTTAAATTGTTGTTGTCTTAGGGTGCTGGGGTATTTAATATTTGTATTTAAATTTTGTTGTGAATGTTAGAATTTTTGGGATATAAATAGTGGATTCCTTACTTTGTTACTGAATTACCTTGATTAGGCTGGTTTTATCAACTATAAGTTGGTCATTTTAAACATTTAGTGAATTGTCTAATTCAATTTGATTGTATATACTATTCATTAGTTGACTATTTTTATTTTAAGGTGTGTTACATCATTGTTACTGACATATTAATTTATTTTTTGGATATCGATTTAAGTTACAAGAATCTGTATCCGAGTAATTAACTGGCAGAATTAATTAAGATTTTTGAGTTTGACAAGATTGGCGTTGAATTTATTATTTTTCTTCTTGATTTTTAATTAACAACAAATTTAATAACAGACACGAGATCAAATTCTCATCCATTCAACCAATAGTATCCACTTTAAATTTCAATTAATTTTATATTAAAGAGACCAGTTTCTCTATTTTCAATATAAATTTATTTGTTTTTTCATAGTTTTTGAATAAATACATCGATATTTATTTGATTTTATTAGGTTTTATTTTTCTTTGTTACAATGGAGGTAGCTAATGATTAATTAAATATTTTAATAAGATGTTTATTAATAGCTATTGCATATAGGTAGTGGACTTTGAATCAATACAAGATCCTTTCAAAACCAGAGATAAAATACCTCGCTCGCCAATCCAAATTAACAAAAGGGTTTCTTTTAACAAAGGCTTATCCTCGAAATCAAGACCACCTTCAATTTTAATTTCCAGCAACAGAATATCGGCGACACCATCTCTCAAATCACCAGTAGCGAATAAGCAAAAAACAGCAGCAAATCCTATTAATATGGAGAGTGTTCCTATATGTAGAGTGCCTTCAGTGTGTATCCAAAATGGAAAATATGCTAGTAAAAAACCCTCACCCCCACCTAGAGTACCTTCCCCATTCAAGACAAGAGATAAAATACCAAGAGAACGACCTAGCGAGCCTGAGCTTAGCTTTCCATCAGCACATGCTGTCCAATTAACGGAAAGTATGGAAAATCCTGAATCGGATTACAGCAGTAGTGACTCAGAAAAAACCAAATCCTCTGAAACTATCAACAATGTCGTATTTGAGACACATATCCCTGTAACTAATTCAATCAAATCGAATATGAATGGTTTACCACTAGAGCCTCCCTCCCCCTTTTTGTTGTCATCACCAGGTAGCAATAGCTATTCCAGTCCTGAAGCCCTGACCAAATATCAATTTATGCCAAGAAAGAACCGATTCAACTCATATCAGTCTCAGGATTCAATTGGACTACCTTTACGCCCACCATCGCCATTTTACCCCGAAGATCACATTGATTCTCCTCTTACTGAAGACTTCCTATCATCACCCATATCTCATCAACCAGAACTCTCCCTTCCATCTAGATTCGAGATTAATCGCAAAAGTTCATATCCTGAAACACCACAGCCAGTATACCTTAAGTCCCCCTCATCACTTACATCATTTACCGTAAAAGATCCTAAACGATTTTCCAGACCTAGTTTACCAGTATTGAAAACATCGCAAAATGCGGATCAAGACGAATTGATTGCTATTGAGCAAGTCAAAACACCCAGGACACTGAGCATTCAGTTCAAAAAAGAAATGATCTCATTTGCAAATTTTGAAAGTCCAGCTTCAGTGAATGCTCAAGTTGAAACTAAACCTCAAGCTACCTCAGTTAATGACAAGCGCTTAACTCCTCTTGAACCCATTTTGATCAAGACTACACCACGCTCAAGTCCTCGTCCAACGCCGCCCAAGACATCTTTGGAGCAGGAAGGCATGAATGAGATCACATTTAACCCAGTCACAACGGTACCATCGCGCATCATAATGAACCCTGCGCATGCATCCAAGAATAGCAGCCCAACCAAACTAACGCGAAGCAGATCTCAAAAGGTAGTCAACGGAGAAAAGATCTCCATCGAGCAAGCTAGAGTGACGGATCTTTCGAATGAACTAGTGGAAGATCGCATCCAAAAGCGTTCAATGTGTGGAATCGGCTGCAATATTATGTAATATGTAACTATGTGAATATTTTTATTTTATCAACCAATTAATTCCTATTGTATCTGACAATTATTGCGAGTGGTACTTTTTGATAAGGTATCTCAGTCATCACTACTTGTTCTGTTGTGTGTATAATTATAATTAGAAATATTAATGCTAATGTTTAATAAATCCTCATCATGATACCATCCAATCAGGCTTCCATATCGATATAATTTTACACTCCCCTCAGAAATTGCT
This sequence comes from Conidiobolus incongruus B7586, assembly GCA_000697335.1. NCBI lineage: Eukaryota > Fungi > Entomophthoromycota > Entomophthoromycetes > Entomophthorales > Conidiobolaceae > Conidiobolus > Conidiobolus incongruus. The sequence continues at coordinate 22,503 of JNEM01011312.1, read as the reverse complement.
TCAATACAGGGTTAATACATCAATTTGTTTGATTTATCATCCTCAATTCATTTAATTCTTACATCTCAAAATTTTGTTTAACACCAAATTAAAGCTATGTTTGACAAGATACCTGGTCGCTGTGTTCCCTAATATAAAGTCCCATTAAATGGGCTCCAATATCTAAAATTAAACCTATCAAGATCTTAAAGTTGAAATGATTTCACGAAAGTGTTGAGCTTTAATTAGAAAAAATCTGATCATTACTTAATGAACCAGTCATTTGAAGTCATTATCTCATTCTATTGACAATTTTGATTCACCTTAAGTTTCCAAGTGAAACTCGAATATTTTTTCATTAATCAAACAGCGAAACTTCAATTTTAATGGATTATAGATTTGTGGTTTGTGATCAGCAAAAATATAAAAATTCAATTTAAATATTTTTTTATGTTGAATTAATAAGGTGTACCAATTTATTATGCTTATTTGTTTATTTTGAAAATTTGATTACAATGATTTCATAAATCTCCCGAGCTAAATTTATTATCCCATAATTTCAAAATTAATAATTCATTAATAAATAATTCTAATAAACATAAAAATAAGATGACGCCATTAATTCCTATAACAATGAAATTAAAAATTAATTTTCAAAGAAAAATAAAAAAATTAGAAGTTTTGAGTAACATTAAAATTATTAATTTAAATAAAAAATGTGAAAAATTATTTCAAATTGACCAACCTAAACAATTTGTCTTGTTTTTTAACCAAAAGCAGGTAATTAATTAAAGAATCATATTATTTGGATTATTAGAATTTCAAAAAAGTTGCCTTTAGATAAATCTTTAAAGGAGTTGGAAATTCAAAATGATGATGAATTGATTTTGGATCATTTTTCCCAAAGATTGATTTATGAACCTGAATCCGCTCCTTCCATTGTAGATATCAACAGCATTTTAAAGGATACATCAGTCCCTTTAGAACCTTGTTCCAAATGCAATGATGTACTCGATAAACCATGTAATTTATGTGGTTGCTTCATTTGTGAATCTAAACAAGATTTTTTAAACTTAATTATCTGTTCAGTTTGTGAATATTACTATCATCATAATTGTCTATCAACTGAAGAAAAGAAATTTTGTTTAAATGAGAATTGGATCTGTAATAATTGTAAATTAAAACAAAATGATGAAAATCAAGTTAATAAAGTGAAAAAATCGAGATCATCAAGTAAATTTTGAAATTTTTATCCATTTTAATATATTGATATTTTGGTTTAGAAAATACTAATAAAATTTCACATCCTAATCAACTTTTAGCAAAGCATTTGAGATTAAAAGGCGTGAAGGATAGTATTAAATCTTTTAATGATCAAGGTATATTTTCATAAATTAAATGGATTAATATCAATATTAATTCATTTTAATAGTGAAAAATCAGTCTTCTAATAAGAACGTTGAAAAACCTTCCAAATCCATTTCATCAACTAATGGAGATCACTCATCAACTCACCAAAACAAATATTCACAAATCCAAGTTGGAGCCGTATTTGCCACGAGAGAAGAGTTACACAAATCAAATTTACATACCAATTTGAATTCCCCAATTTGTGGTACTGTGGAAAAAGGTCCAATTTCACTCATTTACTCACCAAGTCATCCATTGGAAGTAGACAAAGGCGATGAAATCACCATTTGTATAACCAATATACCTCTACAAGTCGATTCCAGTAACCCTCAATCCATCTTGGATGCCAATTTCTCTTACATATTGGCCTCATCCTGCGATTATCCGACTGTGGATTTTATTAATGGGGCCAGAGCCATTCGATACAAAAGTAGTAAACGGATTCAAGTATTTCGATCATCCACATCCGAAACTAGCGCTTCTCAATTTGCACCATCTTCAGGCTATAGATACGATGGAATTTACAAATTAGCTCAATATTGGTATGCCATGTATCAAAACACTCAACCCATTTTAGTAAATATATCTCAATACTTTCATACTATTGTATTAATTTGGTTTTAGTGTTTTTTGCTAAAAAGAGACGATCCTTCTCCTCCTCCTTGGTTGCCATCACCACCATTAAATGAACACAACACTCAATCTGTCCCTACTAAAACCGGGCCCAAACCAAAATCTAAACCCAAACTCATTTCCAAATCCAAACCAACCTATAAGACCAAGCCATGCCATTTCAGAGTGAAAATTCGTCGTCAAATTAAGTTAATTCACTCTCAAGACAATCAATCCAATCATTTGAATACTTTAGGTCAAATGGAAAATGAGAGTATCAATATTTATCAATTTAATATTTAATTTATTAAATATTTTAGATTAATACCATTTATATTTGATTTTATCATAATTTTATTAGTTCAATATATATACTCAAAAAGTTTTTTAAATATATTATATTAGTTCTATTTTTAATTTGATAGTGTTCTAAAATATACTTTGTCATTCAATAATATTTAAAAAAATATTTCCTATTTACCTAAATTTAATTACGGATGAATACTCTTCATAAAATAAATGAATTCTTTCAATAATGATTATAAATATACTTGAATAAATTTGGTCTTAATCAAATGATATATTAATCGATTAGACATTATTTCATCATATTTGACAAGGTATTTTTAGTGATCTTGAAATTTTATTGAATTGACGGTATTTAATAGTGTGTAATCAATTGACAAAGTTAATTTCGCTTTTATATGGTATATAATCATTGACTATAAATTAATTATTATCCTAATTGATTTTATCAATTTTATTTATATTATTAGTTTGGAGAGAATGAAATGAAAAATTTTTTAATTTCTAATTTTTCAAACATTCTGTTAGTTTTAAAATACTGATTATATTTATATATAAAGTATATAGAAGAATTAAATTTTTCAAACGATATATATATATTCATTGATAATAATTTTTTTCATTAAAATATTAATTGAAAATTTGAATTTAATTATATTAAATTAGATAGTGATTTTAAAATCTTGAAATTTAATATTACTAAAACCTAACTATAAACCCTTCAAAGTCATTTAATACTTATTAACAGTTTATAAAAATAATACATCATTTAAAATTACCACTTATATTAAATTTATCAAATTAAAGACAAAAAGGATAATCTTTAAAATTTATATAAATTTAAAAAATTTATTTTTATTATTAATCTTTGATATATTAATAAAAATTTCTCTTAATTAAATTAAAGAACTATTTAAGCAATTTAATACTAATTTTAAAAGTATAATATATATATTAATCTTTAAACCCAGATTAGTTAATATAAATATAAAATAAATATCTTATAATTTAACAAAAGCTTAAAAAAATTAAAGTAGCTATGGCTAAAACAAAACTTATTAAAATATAACTAAAAGTAGAGGATTTACAATATATCATTATAATTAATGAATCTTAATTCCTTTATATAATCCTTTTCTTAAAAACAAAACAAAATGGTAGATTAAGCTAAAATAATCCTTTTTATAAATTATAAACAAATATTTTATTTATAAACAAATGTTAATTATTCTAATAAATTATAATAATATATGATTTTTTTATTTTGTTTTAAAGGTAAATTAATTAATAGTAAGTTTTATATTGATTTTTTAAATATATTAGCTTTTAACTAGTATTTTTATTATAAATTAAAGATACCTATTATTTTGTATAATAATTATAAAATATATAAACTTGTAAAAGATTTTATATCAAAAAAATAGAAAAGGCTACCAAATCTAATATATTGACTAGATTATAACCTATATAACTATAATTGTTTTTAATAATTAAAAAAATATTCTTATAAGAAAAAAACTCTTATAAACAAATTTAATTAATATATGAAATAATAAATCTGTGTTTAATAAAAAGATTTATTTCTAATTGTTAGAAGCTTATTAAAAATATAAAAATAAATTATTAATAATAAAAAGTGATATTAATTTAATATTAAAATATCATGTTATGATTTATATATTAGTTAATATATTTTTACTTTGAAATTTTTGCAATTTTTTAATTTCTATACTAAGATTAAAATTATAATGATGAATAATATATGTTATTTGTATTTCAAATTTAATAGAATAAATAATATCATATATTATAATTTTAAATCTTTTATTTTTTCAATATTAATTAACAATATTTTTATAATTAATTTTATATTATTATTATTATTTAATATCAATTGTTAGTTTAAATTTCAATTATAAATTTTGTATTGAGCTAATAACAGCTTTATTGTACTATATATCCAAGTATATAAATATATTTAAATACATGAATATATTAAAAATTCAATTTAGGGTACATGGTTGTCAAAGTTTAAATTAATTATTTCTCTTGAAATACATTCAATTTTATTTTATTTTGTGTAAAATATACTTAAATTCAACTAAGTGTAAAGATTCAGAATAATTATTTAATATGAGAGTATTAATTTTATGATTATGACGTGTTGATATTTGGTGTAATGATTAATCACAAGAAACAAAGTTAGTCCAAAATCAAGTATTTTAAATATTTCATAAGACAAAGTGAATTAGGAGATAAAATGAGCTTCAGGACTGGGTATATCATGCTTTATCAATAATTTTGGACCTCAACTATCATCTTTAATGAATAGAAAATAAAATTATTTTATTTTTGAAAACATTGAATAATATATAATAAATTTTAAACTATTTGTAATTAAAATTTAGATTTAAATAATAGTAAATTAATTTATCCAAAAAAATTATAATCCTAGTTTTTAATTTATTAAAACATTAATAATTTGATATTAATTGTGTTTGAGTAGCTGAATTACATATATTATTATTTGCCAAATTATAGAAATACTAATGTTAATAGTGAATTAAGAGAATGAGAATTGTGGTAGTAGATATCTTTTCAGTGGAAATATATAAAATAATTAGTATATATAATTCCTGAATTCAATTGAGATTAATGAATTGCGAATGTAAATGTAGTATATGTAAACTATTTAAGTGATTCATACTAGGAATTAATAGCTATATACAAGTTCATATAACCTAAATGAAATACAGATAATAACTCAAGTTATAGTTTGATAAGAACTTAATATTTCTTACTATATTATTATTGACAATTAAGGTACAACATGATTAGAAGATTTGTTGGTAAAATCATTTTGATTAACAGGACGTGACTGAAATTTGGGTAATTATTTAATCTAAATCAACTAAACCCATAATTTGAGATCTTTGATATTTATGATAAAATTGACATTAGAATAAGAGTATTAAAAATACGATATAGTAATATAAATAATAGCCATTAAAATCAAATCACAATAAAATATATTTTGGAAGTTGGATATAATTTTGTTACCAATTTTATCTCTTTTTGCTATACTAAATATAAAATTATCCAACTAGTATGAATTTCAATTTTAATGCTCCTCAGTATTATGACTTCTTAGCAGAAGAGCAACACTCCGAAAACGATAACAGTTATCATAATTTATCAACTGATAATTTTGATCCCAATATATCAGGAGGTTCTGAAGATTATTTTCGTAAGTTTTAATCTATTTATTCACTTTTCTATATGTTATTAAAATCTGAAATTCAGGAAATCACCAGAGTACTCCATCAAGGCCTAGATTTTTGACACAAGCTCCACTTCCATGGAAACCACCAATTAAACAGCAGGAAACAAATAATATTGCGGCGACAAAAGCAACAGAATCTTATTCAACACCAAATGGACCCTTCAAAAAATTTAATGAGACAACAACAGAACTTGTTACAAGAAATAACCAAAGGATTTTCAATCAAAATAAAGATACTCAATCTTCAGCGACGAAGGATCATGGCTTCATATCACCCAAGAAAATATCCCAAGTACATTCAACTGATTCGACTAAATATTCTCCAAAATCAGATTCAAATCCATTTACAGCCAAGAAATTTACATATCGAACTGATCCTGAGCCCAACTCATTTGAAAAGTCTGAAAACGAACTCCGGGAAGATAAACCTTCTAGCTTGGATATAACTCACAGTGAATATAAACCATCAACATCCAACAAGCATACTTCTGAAGATGCTGCTACATCTACTCATGATAGGTATAGCTTATTCAAAGAACTAGCTCTTCCAAAACAGCACAATCAAAACATTGTAAAATCTGACTTTGATCTAGCATCAATGAAACTTCTTGAGAGTAAGTCGATCGAAAACCCCAAACTTGCAAAAGCAAGTGAAACTACTCCACACTCTGAACAAAGACAGTCGCATATTTCATTTGATGCTAATAATTCCGTTAATCTCAATTTTGATGATGATTTTCTTGATTTGGACATAAAGCTACCTACAATACCAGCTTTTCAAGCATCTACTGATTTTGATCATTCTTCCAAGTCACCTCGCGCTTCAAATTTCGACCAAACTCAAGGCACTATATCGACGCCAACAAAGCATATGGTAGAACCATTTCTGCCTCTTTCAGCTATTCAAACTCGCTCTATTCAAGATCCTAACTTCGATGAATCTCCCAAAGATTTTTCAACTCCTTCATCACCATCGAAATACTCACTTGATGTAGATAACTTTGGAGATGAACTTATATCGAAGGATTTGCAAACCAACACTATTTCCAATAGTAAAGATGAAAGTGCCATTCTTTCAGATGAGAACTCAAACTTGAATGAAGATTCCATCATACTTAAAAACAGAACTCTTGAAACTTTGGAACGAGTGAGACAGAGTTTAACGGACTCATCAGGTTCTAGTGATCAACCTGGTATTTCCAATGAAAATACCACGCACCCTCGACTACCTAAATCTGGCACTACATCTAATGACAAACTCCCATTGCTTGAACCTGTCTCCAAATCTTCAGACCCTTTGGAGTATTTGGGCTTCAGTAAATCTAAACCTTCACAATTATCTCAAAAACTAAATAAAAATACCCAACAATCTACCATAATTCCTGCTGAAAAGACTACTGAGGATTCAGTCACAAAGGGATTATCAATTATTCAGTCTTTAACAGAAACAAAGGAACCAAATCCTGAAAGAAGAGTGAGCTTTTTATCCAATTTTAAACCAAAACGATTTTCGTATACTCCTACTCAATCTGTGGTAAATGATTCCAATTCCAAGCTATTATCCAATAATATTCAATCTTCTATCAATACCACTAACGCAGATTCAAGGATCACTGCATCAGTGAACGAAAGTCATCCCAAAACGAATCCAACTCACCCTTATACATTTCCTCATTTGTCATCCACTTTGGTATCTCAGATTGGGTCGAATGATTCCAATGAAAAGCAAATAGAACATAATGCAACTAAAAACCAAGTTGATGAACTCCGAATTTCAACACCTAAACATGTTATCTCTTCTCAAAATGTTTCACAACATGATGATTTACCTAACTCTCGTCAGTCCGGTATATCTTCTTCTGCTGGAGTTCCTAGTATTGCCAAAAACGCATCCAGTTTACTTCCTACTTTAGATGACAAATCACCTCAAATTTCGACACTCTCAAAGTCTAGTTGCCTAAGCAATCCTCAAGTTCAATTCAATCCAGCTGCGGAATCTAAATTGTCTGAAACTCTTTCTATTAACCCTATTCAGACATCTTCAGAATCTAGTACATATAATAATCCTTCATCCAAATCTAACATTGGTACACGGTCCATTATAACTTCTTCCCTATTTTCTAAATCCATTGTTAAGCCATCAACTATTGCCTCGAAACCTCCAAGTAACAAACAGGAAGTGATAAAGCCAATTGATAAATCAAACCATTCTAAAGACTTTGAATTGAATAGTAACTTGAAGCATAATGAACAGGATAAATTAAACATAAAGACCTTAGATACTACATCAAAAACAGCTGCTCAGCCCTCTTTCTATAAACTTACCAAACCATCTAAGGAAGTTACAGATGGTAGTCCAGTTAAATTAATTGATACTCCACCAGAAATTGCAAAGAAGCACCTACCTAGCCTTTCGGCTACTGCCAAACCATCTCTATACTCTTTTGCATCAAAATCTACCAAAACTACTAATGTAGAAGAACCAGCACCTTCTAACAGCATGCCAAAACCAATTTCCCAACTCATCAATACTGCATCTGATCCCGTCAGTACTAAAATTGGACCATCTGGAAGCAAAATACAAACATCTTCAAAGATAGGTGATTCAACTAGTTCTGCCGAAGATAAACACATATCTAAATCACTTTTGACCAAGAAAGTCGATTTACACAGAACGCCTACCTCTAAGAATACAAACTCAGATGTGTCTCAATCCAATCCAGCAAAGCGAGTATCGAGGGAAATAAGTAAGGAATCAATAAGTAAGCTTGAGAAGAAATTTTTAATAGCTGATCCCACAGTCAAGCCTACTTCCACTCAATTTAAACCAAGTGATTTATCATCCATTAAGTCGTCTAAATCAGTTCTATTTTCCTCTTCAAGGTCACGCACTACTGCAAATCCATCTCGTACTTCTGAGAAGAATTGTTTGAATGCAAATAACGATTCTTCTTCCCACGCTAGAAATACGAAAATTCCTATAAATACCATTCAAATTGAATCAAAAAAGAATCCTAATGACCAGTCTCATATTACCGAGAATCCAAAGAGGTTTAAGCTTGCTGACATGCTTTTTAGTAAGAGAACAGAGTCAGAAAAATCTTCAAACATTACATCACTACCTTCAAAGAATACTTCGATTATCACTAGCCAAAGATCATCTTCCCAAACTGCTTCACCAGCAGCATCTAAACTATCCACTAAATCCACATTCTTTAATACCCTTTTTTCATCAAACACGCCATCAACTTCCAAACCTTCAACTTCTGCTCCGAGTAAGGTAAAAGAAAAGCCTAGTGCCATCAAACCTGCACAGAAGATTGGCTCATCTCTATCCTTTCTACTCTCTCAACAATCCAGTTCGACAAAATCCAAGGAATCTCTCATGTCCACTACCACCAACATTCACGATCAATCATCTATATCCAAGTCTAGTCAAAAGACTCTACAATCAGATACCGCAAAGTCTACAAAATCAGTATCTTTGTTGACCAATTTGTCGGAATCTACTTCATCCAGCTCCACTTTGGCTGAAAAACATACTAAATCATCTTTCTCTAAAACCCATATGTCTAAAAGTAAACCTTTAAATACCGATACTACAATTCAAACAGTTCAGCAATCCAGTGTCACTAAATCTATTCAGTCTCTCGACTTGATGACCACTATATCAAACTCTGGTCCATCAGTTCCAACAACAGCTGAGAAACATGATGAATCTGTTCCCTCAAAAATAGATAATCCTTCAACCTCTTTAACTACGGACAATGATTCTCTTATTCAATCAACGCGTGTAGACAATATTCCTAATGTTTCTGAAAATGTGAATGTTTCTTCAATTCCTGAGGCTGTATTCAATACAAATCTTATATCAACTCCAGCTCAAGATCATAATAACACAGAAGCCATTACAAATGATTCAAGGAAATCTATATCGAATAATCAATCAGAAAAAGAAGTCAATTCCAACTCTCAAACAGCTGCAATTCAATCCATTGAGAATTCTGATAAGCAGAATAGTTTAACTATTAATACCAGTCAGCCTAATCCCCCTCAGCAAGAAGATTTATCTTCTAGCAATACTTTTTCTGAAGATCCAGGTCTCAAGAAGATTCGCTTAAATCGCTTATCCATTAATCCAGTCAAACCACGGCCTATTATCATTAATCCGCATCGATCCCATCCCGAAGCCTCCACATCCACAGATATGGATAGTATTGCTTTTAAATTCGGATTTGGTCAAAGAATCATCAGTCGAACTCCTCAGGCTATTCGCAACGTGACCCGACCCACCCCATGCAAGTCAGCTACAACCACAAAACCTAGTCCCTTCAAGATTCTATCCTCAAAACGAAACATTAAGCTTGCTACTAGCAACCGCGACTCTTCAAAATCTCCTAATCCATATCGTCGCTCCAACTTCGAGCCCACTGTCCCTCGGTCACCTCCATTGACGACCAAAATACGCGCACAACATCATCTCAAACCCAATACTGCTGTTACAAGTACACCAGTCAAACCCTTCAAGGCTCATCCCGTCAACTGGCGTGTACTAGAGAGTCGTGGTGACCTTGGTGTTCCTAAAATTAATAAGCGCGAGCTTACTGTTCCTATCTCACCCAAATTCAATGATAAACTTAAAGTCCACCTCCCTGTGGCCATTACCCGTTCACCTCCTCCTTTGAAGCGACCAAATTCGAACACCTTTAAGCCCACCGTTCCTAAAAGCCCTAAATTCAACGACCGACTTGGTATCAAGCGTCCCGTTGTTCTTACGCGAGGTCCACCCACTCTCAGACACCCCCCTTCAAGCTCCTTCAAGCCCACAGTCCCAAAAAGTCCTCAATTTGCTACTGATCGTCTCAAACGTCTTAGATTGCAAAGTCAAAAGGGTGTTTAATAGCATTGATTTTTATTAGCATATATCATATTTATCATGGTTTTTAAATTATCCAAGCTTAGCTATTCATCATGGACCAATATCAAAATTAGCCATTTGTAAAATTATTGTTACTATTATATCGATATTTTGTCATTTTCATATATAATAAATATTTGTCATATTGTTTTATATTAATACAATTGACTATACTAAATGTTTCCATAAGATTATTTATAGTAGTTGTTTGATAATTTTGTTATAAATAATGATAATAAATTAAAAATTTTTATTTAAGTATATTGGGTGATGACTATATAGTTTTAGTTTTTTTCTTAATTGTTTACTCGATAAAGTGTATAAACAAAATTATATCTGATAATAAATGAAAAAAAGTTTTTAGCTTAGTGTCAAGATAGTTAAATTATTAATTAAATAAATTTCTTAATAATAAAAATTAAAAATTTCAAAGTTATTTCTATCACCAAATTTTTATAGTTTGTATAAAATTATTAACTTATCAAACTAATACCTTATCTACAAAGATCAATTGTCAATTTATCAGTAGCTTAAATGCCTTTATCTTAAATTAATCAGTTTACAATTTTCCCATATGAATACAAATTGGGTAATTAATCAATATATTTAAATTAGCTATACAAAATTTAATAATTTTTTATAGTTTTTTTTCATAAAATTTCTTCTTATTCTAACTTATTTTCATATTTTTCATTTTTATTAATATTTAGATATATTATAACCTATTTGACAAAAACCATATTAAAAGTATTGTATAAATTGATAATGATTTCATTTTGATTTATTACAGTAGGAATGATTACAATTGTACAATGGAAAACAGTGTGATTAGTAATGTTCTCATTTATATTAGATATAGCATTATAGAATTTGGTAAAAATGTAAGAATCGATTATAAATTAAACATAATTAGGTAAAATCAAAATTAATTTCTTTTATTTAGATTTAATTCATTATAATATTCAATTATAGTATAAATCAATAGAATCTTTGAATAACAATTTGAAAAAAATTAAAAAAGTATTATTTTTATTTTAAAAGTAACATAATTATGTATATTGTATAATCTTATTATAAAAGTATTTAATAATAAACAATAGTAAAAATAGAAAAATATCAATAAAGATCTATTTGTATTTTTATCAATATTAATGGTGAAAAGTGATTTTCAAACGAATATATCATTTTAGCTTTAAATTTGAAGAATTTATATATTTTTATTTGTAAAAAATAATAAATATCATAATTACTATATTTTTTGTTATATTTTTATTAAAAAATCAAAATGATTAAATCACATATGATCATAAAATTTCCGTTTTATTACATAATTAAAGTGGCTTAATTCCATTTCTAGTAATTTTCAATTACCGCTTTAATTTCTATTGAATTGATTAATAATGTGCACTCATATAAAAATACAAGAAATGTTGAGTAAGTTCAATTCATCATGAGAATTAATTTAATTTAACCAGCTTTATATATATATAATCTTAGGCCTTTAAAATGGAGTTTGATAATGTTAGAATAACTATAAACACTAATAAAACTCCATTGATAATGACCTCTAATGAAAATAATATAAATCAAAGACAGTTTGGCACTTTTCAAGATGAAAAAGATATTGTAAAGAGTAGGAAAATAGATGTTGTTGAAGAATCACCCCCTCACGACCAGTATGGTTGGGTTTATATTATTTTCTTTTTACAGGGTATGGCCACTTTACTTGGTTGGAATGGTAATTTTTTTTAATTTTTATAATATAAAAATATTAATTTTTAAAATTTGTATAGTATTTATTACCGCTTCAGAATTTTTTCAATATAAGTTACAAGGAAGTCGATTTGAAACAAATTTTAGACAATATATATCCGTAACCTATATGTTATGTAATTTATTATTTCGTTCTTTAGCTATTATGACTCAGTCAAACAGACATTTGTTTAAGAGGACTTTAATTGCTCTATCTATTGGCATTCTTATATTTATTGGCATGCTAACTATTTCTCAACTTCAGCAAGTTAATGGTGATACATTTTTTGGTTTAACTTTAGCTCTTTTAGTTTGTGAAAGTTTATTAGGTGCTATTATCAATAGTGATGGGTTTGCACTTTCCGCGATCTGTGGTCCTACTTATATTCAAGCTTGTATCAGTGGTCAGGGTCTCGCAGGTCTTGGTGTTTCAATCGCTCAATTCGTATTTGCCATATCCGCCCAAGAAAATTCAACTTCTCAGGATAAAGAATACGCTTTGATCCTCCAATCCAAACTTTATTTCTCAGCTTCTCTAGTTTTCATGATAGTAGCTACTCTCGCTTTCTTTGCACTCAAACATCAACCCCTCTACAAATACTACGCTAAGAAAGTTCTTGAAACTGATACCGTCATGGAAACGACAGCAGATGAAGTCAGCTCACCAATGGATGTAATTCCACGTTTGAAGATCCAGACCACTTACCAGTTGATTCGCAAATTCTGGCCCTACATGTTTACAGTTTGTTATTCGTTCGTCATTAGCTTAAGTTTGTTCCCATCTGTGACGGCTGCCATTCCATCTATGTCCCAAGATGTGAGCTTTTTAACCAAATACTTTATCTCAATTCACTTCCTTCTATTCAATATTGGTGACTATTTGGGCAAAACTGTGCCAATCATTCCTCAGCTCTATATCTCACATTATATTCCTCTCACCTTAATCAGTTTATTGAGAACTTTGTTTATTCCTTACTTCTTATTCAACAACGTCTTCCTTGGTCCCAACACTCCCGGAGTATTAAAAAATATATTTGGCAACGACACAGCATTCCTCATCCTCGTATTCGTATTCGGATTCTCTAATGGTTACTTGGGATCCGCTCCAATGATGGCAGCTCCTTCACAAGTCAATTTAGAATCTAAGAGTACACTCAGTAGTTTAATGGCTTTATTCCTAGCCATTGGTTTAGCTCTGGGTAGTTTAGTCTCTTTCGGCTGGTTAGCTACCATTTGTAATTGTAATCCATTCTAATTAATTAATTGAATTAACTAATAAATAGATAAAAGATGATATTTTAATATTCATTTCAGTAAATTTTTAATGAATCAGTCATCATTATAAAACTCAACTTATATCTTGTTGATTTGAATCAATGTGTTTGAGTAATCATAGTAAAGAGCAGTGCCAAATTCATTGAAAAAAATATTATTATAGTAATATATAAAATATAAAATATGTCAGTTGAAATATTGAAAAAATTAGATGATACAACCATTTCAAGCTCTGCTAGAGAATCAAACTCATAGCAGCATTCAAAATCCTGAGAGTTAACAATTATTACTCCAGCAAAATTTACTATAAAATTTATATAATCTATTACTCTAAATTTTAAATAATAAAAATTTTAATATAAAATATAAAATCAAAACACTCTATTATTGTTAATTTTTTGTTATACTTTTTGCAAATTTCTAACACTTAAAAATAGTTCTTTTTATTAAAAGTATAAATTTAATATTTTATAAACCAATTAAATTTTTTTATGAAAATTTTCTTCTCTATAAGCTAATTTTTTAATTGCTTAAAGTAATTATAATTATATAAGCTATAATCTAGTGAATATATGAAATATAGTATTTTTTTTCTAATTTATTTTTAATTAAAAATATTTTTTTATATTTATTTTTTAAGAAATAGGTATTTGAAAATTATATTAAAAACACTTATTAATAATAATTTTATATATAGAAATAATATTAAATATATTATTAATTGATTTACCTTTAATAATTAAATAAGAATAATAAATACTATTATAATTTGATATAATAATTAATATTTTCTTATAAATAAAGTATTTATTAAAATACATATAAAGGATTATTTTAAATTAATTTTATATTTTAATTTATGGTCTAATAAGAAATTTTACAAAAAGATTTAAAATTAATTATAATAAGTTATTGTAAAATCTATAGTTTTTAATTAAACTTTAGTAAGTTTTATTTAGCTAAAGCTATTTTATGTGTTTTTTTGAGTTTTGATTAAACTATAAAATATTTATTTAATAAATTTATTAATTAACTAAAGGTTAAATATTATTATATATAATATATTTATATAACTAATAATAAAGTAGATTAATAATCCTTTAATTAAAATAAAAAGCTATTTTTAATATATTTTTTAGTTTATTAATAATAAAAATTAATTATTGAAAGTAATTTTTTAAATTTAAAAATTTTAAATATTTTCTTTTAGTTTTGAAGTTAATTACTTAATGTTAAATAGTTGATTAAATGAAACCTTATTTTTAAAAGTTATTTGTAAATTTTAAATAATTTTGAAATATTTAAGTTTTATTAATATTAAAATAAAAGGCTTTTGATGATTATTATTAAGTTTAAATATAATTAAATAACAAACCTTGATAAGTTAATTTTTTAATAAAAAAAGCATTATATATAAATATATATATATATATATATGTCAACTTGTTGAAAATGATAACATAGACAAATTATTATTTTTCATACAGTAATATTTGTAAATGTAATTTTGAGTAATAAAAAAACTGAAACATAAATATGCATTACACTTATTTTCAGACAAAATTGTTTTTGAATCAAAACTAGTTGGAATTGGGTTCAAGCCCTACCATACTCAAATCCACTCGAGATCCTTCAAAATCTCTGGGTAACTTTTTCAAAAATCGTAAGGTTCCCTCATCTCGTAGTACTAGTTGAAGACAGTTGGCCCTACCTTCAAGTGTAAGAAGAGTCTCCTCGTCTGCAATATAGTGAATAGCTCCTCCTGGAATAAGCGTGAGTACTACGTCCAAACCAAAAGGCTCGTTAGCATCGTCGACAACCATGGTGTAGCAATCAGCAGTAAATTGGCGGGTCTCTAGCAGCATTTTACAAAGGGTCAAAGATGTTAGTTGCTTGAGATAATCTTTAAAGATTGTGGTTTTAAAAAAGCTGATGAGATCATCCAATTTTGTTGTAGGAGAGTCTTCTCCAATCGTGGGTTTCAATACTCGATAGCGGCGTAGGTGAGGGGGTCCAACGAATGCACTCCACCTGTTTGAGACTGAGGCCAGTTGGGAGATGATTTCATCAAATACATCTTTAATCAAGAAGTCGCCTAGCTCAATGCAGCTCTCATCAATGAATCTATTCTGGATTTTTTCCAAGCTCTCAGATTTAAGGTAAGTGGGATTGACAAAGCGTTCCAATGTGATCTCACTGCCAGCGACTCTGAAATCAAGAGGGGAGTAAGTGATCATGGGTGGTACTTTAGTTGGCAAGGGGCCATGGAACCATCCAACAATAGATAGTCTGGACTTTGTGGCTGATAGTACCTCTTCAACTTGGTGATATGAGTGATTTCCAATTTCAAAGAAAGCCAGATGATTCCACTTGGGAACCAACTTAGTTACTTTGTTGTTGGGATGAAGTCCTGGTGGCTTGACATCAAATAAACTCAACTCGCCGCCGCAGTTTTCGTCCCAGTCTTCGTCGACGAGGTAAAGAATAAAAGCAACGCGACGCCCAGTAGTCGTTGTTGTGATGTGATCATCATGACATAGTAAATAATCTCCTTTATCATACCTGCTGATGGAAACATCCAACTTGTCATGAAATAGCTCAATATCCAATAAATTGCCCAAGAAATCGACGAATTCTTTGGAATACAAGCATAATTTTAATAGTTTTAATAAAGGTGAATGTATGCCCTTCAAGTCATTGCTTTGATGAAATCTGTAAAGGTCATTCGATTTTAACTCAAATTTTACCAGTTCATTGATTTCTTGCTTGACTTGAGATAGAAATCGGTTACTAAATAGTTTTTCTAAAATAAAGTGTTTGAATGGTTCAACTCCGAATTCTGTTGTTTGGTTCTTATAGGGTTCGTTATATTGATAATGTGACTTGAGTAAGTCGAAAAAGGGAGTATTAGTCCTGTATTTAGGATTGAGCAACTGATCAAGTGTTTTGGTTAGAATATTAGGGTCAATTTTAATTCTTTTTGTAACAGATATCCAATCTTCAATTGGTACTTCGTCTAATGGTATTGTATGTTTGAGAGGCGTTGACATTTTTGTAACTTAAGTATTATTGATTTCGAGCTAGGGATCATTTTGAATAAATTTAAACTGATTTATGCACTGTCTAACTTATGGGATTTCTTGATATTTTCATTTTTATACCCTATTAAAACTTGAATTTTATCAGATTACGAAGTGAATTTTATTTATTTGTTAAGTGACATAAGGAACAATATATATCACTTTTACCTAAAGAAATTAATTATATGAAACTTTCTCTACACTGATTGGATCGTTCTTTTTAAAATTAAAAAATTGCACAAATTTGGTTTGAAAACAAAATTTTTTTATTAACTGATATAGATGAAAATTATAAAATTAATAGGAATTTATAATTTGAAATTATTTGCTTGTGAACAGATTTAAAATCATAAAAAAGGTATATGAATATATTCTATTATTAATTAAATGCTAGTGTCAGCTTATAATTACAAAGATTAAAAAATACCTAATCATGTTATTGATTCAAAACAACAATAATTGATCAGTCGAGTCAATATAGAATAGTACAATACAAAGACCTAAGATCATCACTTTGCTCACTGATATCAATTTTTTTACTTAATATTAAAGGAGCTCGGATAGATGTTAAATAACCAAATCAAGGTCATTATGATGAATATGTACTGCTATTGTATTGATATTTTATCTTATCTATAAAACTTATACATAAAACAAGATATTATATAAGCTATAATTATATTGAAAATAATTCTTAATTTCACTCAAATTGGTTTTATTATTCAAATTATTTTAATTAATTTTCACACTTGTTTGGGATAGAAATCAACAAACATTTATCATTCAATGCAATATTTTCTTGTTGATAACGATTAATATTTAAATCAGATACCTTTTAAATCATCACAATAATTACTGATTAATATATTAGTTATTAAGTAATTTTGACTTAGAATTTTATAAATTTATTAATAGATGATATGATTTTGAAAGCAAAAAATTCAATTTTATAATAATTATCACATTTTATAGTTACAATCTGAAAATTATAAACCTAACATTTATTTTATCCAACTTTTTAATTATTAATAGAGCAAATCGGATTTAAAAAGTATATTATCTTAAGATTTACAATTAAAAAGCAGTTATTATTTGAATAAATAATTATATAATAATTAACAATTACATCATTTTCATTTTTACACTCAAAATTTTCAACATTTTACATTGATAAATATTGCTCGGACGAATTATATCAAATTGTAAAAAAATTTATATTGAAAGAGTTTCTATCTTAAATATTTTTAGAATAGTTTTGATTTTTAATCCAGAAAGCTATGAAATAAGAATTACAAAGCTCAAAATGTTTCATTAATGAAATCAAAAACATATTGATTACAAATAATAGAGTTTGTTATGTGTAAAGATACACTCAATGGTTTTCATTCCCATGAGGGGATTAAACAGAGATGATGAGTGAAGACAGTAATCTTCTCAAAGTTTAAATGTCGTTAGTAAGCTAATTTTTATACTATTGCATCTTATTACACATATCATATTCATTTATAATTAATCTATAAAATTATATCGATGTACTAATATTTATTTGTTATCAGTAGGTTTTTATATATCATTGCTTACTAAATTCAATATTTGAAATGAGCACTTCATATTGATGATATAAGTAAAATTCAAAAAACACTATTTTATTATACTGCAAATTTACCAACCAAGCTGTCCAAAATTATCTTAAAAATGATGAATTGAATGACCAGTTTCAACTTTCAATTCAAATAAAATTTGATTAATTTTATATAAAAAAATGTAATAATGCTAAACTGATGAATGAATTAAAATAACTAACCACTAATATATCATAATTGGATTGTTACAAGTAATTTACATTGAAATTATAATATTAAAATATAAAATTTAACAAAAATTTTCTAAAAATGATTGAAAAAATAAGAATTTTGGGGAATCCCATAATAATTCTATAACTAAACTGTGATTAAATTGATTAATTCAATGCGAGTTGATTATTTAAAATCTAATATCTTTTTAAATATTTTCAACATTTTTTGTATTTAAAGTACATTTTATTATATTTAATCATTTTTAAAATTTTATAAATTAAACAAAATATGCCAGAAGAAGAAATTGCTCCTAGTATTTGTCCTGAACTTTCTTCCAATGTTATTCAAACAGTAATTTTAATATAATTTAATTTTATATTGTATTAACATATAATTTTGGAAATAGATATTAGAAATTAATGCTGGCTTGATCAAAGTATGTGTCGAGTTCCAAAATAAAGGTTGGACTTCGGACCCTGACTTTGCCATGTAAACTATTATATGTTCAATTTTGCAAATTGATATTAATAACTCCCTTTTTATAGATATCAAGCAAGATTACAATCTAATTTGGCTTATTTAGCAGCTGTTGCTGACCATTATCTCAAACCTGAGGTAAAGCCTTTATTACTAAATATAACTTCAATCTGTAGTGGAAAGTTTATTAAATATGTTTTAGCGCAAATCAACAGATCTCCCACCGAAACCAAATTTGACTCCTTTACCTGACCCTCGCACAGTATCAGCTGAAATGTTGAAGAAACTAGTTGCCAAAGCTAGGAACGATTTTGAAGGTGTCGATAATTCCAGTCTTCCACAAATACTACAACGTGACATAGAAGCTGGAAAGAGTGTTGAACGCCAAATTAAGGAACGAGAAGAGAATAATAAACGTACATTGATCCTTGAGCGCAGTGCTGAACCAGTTAGTTTACCAGTACCTCAAAGCAAACGTATCATAGATCCTCAAATATCTTCTGAACAATTCCAATCATATCAGCCATTTCCACCTCTTCAATTGCCCGATGGTGTACCAGACCCCCTGGTACCTCCCAATCTATCCACAATCCCTATTCAAATTGATGACGACGACGAAGCTTCTGATCCAACAGCCACTAACGATGCTGATCAAAAACAAGTTGATGTGGATCCTACCACCACCGAGGATGTGAATCCAGAGACTACTAATCAATCACTACCACAAGAGACAACAATTAACCAAGCCAATTCAAATCACATTGAGATCACAGAAGACCAGCCTACTGAACAACCAATTGAACAATTCAAAGTAAAAGAAGATTCACAAACTCAACCTCCCGAAAAACCACAAATATCACTTATTTCTGAACTTATTGAGCAAATCAACAGTCAATCTAACACACTGTGATTCTATTTCTAACATTTATTGACTAAAATATATTGGCACAGTATCTATAAATATATTTTCACTCTATCATTAAGTGTTCATAATAATTTTCAATATATTTGTTTTTTTCTCTTACAATTTATTTATATTTTCAATAGATCTTTTATAAATTTATAGTTTAGTATTCTGTGTTTGGTCATTAAATACAAAATTATAACAAATTGACACAAACCTCAAACTTCCAATGATTATTAAATTGAACTAATCAGTTTTCAGTGTATAATTTTTCTGATTTTAATTATATTAAAAAAAATTTATTTTATAAAATATATAAAAATATATTTAGATTTATAATATATTTAAAATTATTTTAATCAAATTAGATATTTTTTATTAAAATCCTTATTTTATTTTGAATATATATTTAAGTCTTGAAATCTAAAAGTTTAGGAGAGATAAATTATAAAATCAAATATTTATAAATAGTTGAGAATATCTTTTATTTATAATTTGAATATATTTTATTCAAACTATAATTACTATTATACCTTTGATGAAACTACAATCATCACAGTTTATTATAATTATTAAAAATGAAATATCCTCATAATTATATAAATATATTTTTTATTAAAGAATTATAAAAAGCAAAATTTAGTAATGCAGAAATCAAATAGTGATAAATTTTTTAAGCATTATTTTAGAATTGAATTGAGAAAAAAGCAAAGTAAATTATAAACATATAATAATTAGATATTATAATACATTATACATATTTTTATTAAACAATTTATATAATAATATTAAATTTATGGTTCAAATTTAAAATTAAAATTTTTAGTACTTTGAAGTCAATTATAAGGTGGTACTTATTAAATTAATTTAAATATATAGTATGGAATAAATTATTTAATAAAAATTTAAATAAATGCTGTTATTATAATTTTTGATATCGATTAGATTGATATATGATATTAATCTATTAATTTGATTATCATTTATATATTTTCTTGAACATTAATTTTGCAACTCAATTTAATAATAATGATCTATGAAATACATATTTAAATGGTAGTTAAAATTTACATAATGTTGCATAATATAAATATTGTTAACCGCTCCGATACCATAAATTAATATTATAAAATATCAGTAACAATAATTATCATAGTTTAATTATTTTTAAATTATATCTTCCACAATACAAATTCGAAAATGATTTGATATACTCGGCTTTGCTGAAATATGAAATATGAACAATAATAAATTATATAATATATTATTCTATATTTCGATATCTTTTATAATTTTAGTAGATATGAACTTTGGATAGTGACTCAACAGAAATTAAATATTGTATCCAAAACTCTAGTATAAATTAATAGTATATATATATATATATAGATTAAGCAGAACACTGACTTTAAAATTAGATTTATTTATCATCTAATAATGAATATAATTAACAAATATATTTCATTACTAAAAGGAGTAAATTATAAAGATTTGAATATTAAACAAATATTTCAAAACTTGAAAATTTTCTTGTTTTACTTTTATAAAATCTCCTGAATATAAAAAGGTCGCAAATATCATTAATATTGTATTATATATTGATATTTTTAAATATTATATTAATCAACTTTGATATTTGTTTGATGTTAAATATTTTTATAAAATATAAAATTTTATTAATGTTCATAACTTGTTTCT
Organism: Conidiobolus incongruus B7586; assembly: GCA_000697335.1. Classification (NCBI taxonomy): domain Eukaryota; kingdom Fungi; phylum Entomophthoromycota; class Entomophthoromycetes; order Entomophthorales; family Conidiobolaceae; genus Conidiobolus; species Conidiobolus incongruus. The sequence continues at coordinate 1,013 of JNEM01011312.1, read as the reverse complement.
ATTCAATTAAAGCATCTTAAGATTTAATGAGAAAATATATTTACATTTAAAGACAAGCTCAAAATAAATTACGATTATCGAGGATTGTCTATAAAATAAAATCACAAATAATTCATTATCATTTATTTAAGATAGTTTGAATAATTTATCGCTATTTAATGTCCACACTGATATATAAGGTCACTTGTATATTGATATTCTTAAGCACAAATTAAATAAATCATTTATCATTATTGAATTCGATTTCAATATTAACTATTAACAATTAATTAAATTTTGTGAATATTTGAAAAGATATTCATTTTATTTTTAAAATGAATAAAATTTATAAAACATATTAAAATATATATAATTGAAAACCATTATATTACAGTCCAATTAGGTATAAGAGCAGTTTTTCAAATATAACATTATATTTCAAAAAGAAAATTTGATAGATAAATTTTGGAATAAGAATATAAGTAAAATTTAAATATATTGTGATTTTAATCACTTTATAAGTTGATATTTTTATATTTTTGCTTTATAATCCTTTTTCACTGATCTTTGACATATAATCCTTATAATTTATAATTGAATGAATATGCTAATATAACTTTATTAATATGGTTATTATATTTTTTAAATAATTCTAATATTTTTATATTTTTATATTTTTATTGAATAATAAATATTAATAATTAAAAATATATCTATTTAATATAATTTGATATAAATAATAACTTTATATATAATAATAATTGATATATTTATGACTTTATATATAATATATATGTTTTTTATTTTTAAAAAATCTAACTTTATTTTGTCAAATATTAATATATTTAATAAAATAAAAGTCATTCAATATTAGACTATTTTATTATAAAAACTCATATTAATCTAAAGATATCAATATTCATATTTTGAAAAAAAAATAACTAATAATAAAAATAACTTTTGTTTACTTTATAATATTAAGCTTTTAAAATAATAAGTTATAAATTAATCTTTATTATTATTATTTTAGATTT